>JAUZST010043712.1:0-26197 GCA_034779995.1 Parotocinclus haroldoi
TGTGTGTGTGTGTGTGTGTGTGTGTGTGTGTGTGTGTGTGTGTGTGTGTGTGTGTGTGTGTGTGTGTGTGTGCTGGAAGTGACCCATGCAGGAAAGAGGGGGTGGGGACAAGACCCTATTTACATTGGCAACTCTACAAGGGGAAATGAGCAGACTTCAAAGCGCAAGCACAGTGGAATTGTAAAATGAGTACACACGCAGTGCAGAAGGCAGCAGGATAACTGCTGAAGCACAGACTCCACACTACTGTAAGGGACCGAGTAGCAGGTCTATATTAATGAGAGAAACTACTCATTTTGATTTGCTAAAATCAGTTTGGATTGCCAAATATTACAGTGCAGTATATGTTTATGGAGAAGGCTTTATAGAAAGTAAAATGCAAAACAATACAACTAATGCCTACAATTAAATTTTATAACAGAACAGATTGCAAATATTCTACAATACAGGATTCTTCTCATATATAAATGTAGTATATGTTTAACAGGAATTAAACAAATACAGTACTGTGCACAAGGCTGCCATTAGATTTGTTGCTTTAGGAATAGTATAACGACCATATTTTGTCAGTATCATAAAATGTCAATCTTAGATTCATCAATTCACTAATCTTCATTCCAGTCTCTGTGAACTTTGTCATATCATAGCTTTTTCACCTTGTTTCCCTACTGAAAACAGTATTTCCTTGGCTGCAACCCTTGCAGAAAGACTATTCTTGATCAAGCTGCTTCAGATGGTAGAAGGGTCAACTTGGTCCCAATAACACTGGCAGATGCTGGTATTACTCAAGTCTATGGCCAGGTCACACTGAATACTTGAATACTGTAGGTTATTGTATCCTAATAAAGAGACCATTATACAGTACCTTTGCTAAAACATTGGTATATCTAATCTAATGGTGACCTAAGACTTTTGCACAGTGTAGTGTATCTAATGTAACTTGTAACTAACATATGCGATAAAATGTCCCCTTGTTTTCCACAAATGTGTCAGTCCCATGGGTAAATGTGTGGATCAGCTTTATACAGAAACAAAAGCCAGTATTGTTGCTTTTAACGGAAATGGCCTCAAACATTTAGTCAGTGTTTCCCAGGTACTTTTTGTTTAATGTGACACCAAATATTGATCATGATGATTCATCAGTTTACACTCTGCTGAACTACTCTGAATCAAACTTTCCATATTCTGCCAGCACATCATTCAGTGTTTTCTTAGGCAGCAATTGCTTTTGAAGCACATCTAGATACAACCTGCATAGGACAACCTTCTGGTTAATGGGTTTTTTTTTTTTCCGCAAGAATTTTGTTTTCTGAGCTCTTGAACTCTGCTGGCCATTTTTGAAGTATTTTTTTCTCTCTTTGAGAACTGTGAATTTCAGCAGGTCGTCATCTCCGCGTCACAGAATTGTAGCAGATTACCAATTAATGGCTAATCTTTTAAGGACAAAAACAAGACAGAAGATGGGTTTAGAAGATATTGTGTAACTATAAATGTTTTTTTTTAATTAATCATTTGAATGATTTTATCTTTGTGTATGAGCAAATAGTTGCACAGATCTCGGGAGTGCATTTTGTTTGTTTTTGCAAATTTTCTAACCATTGATTTGCTGTTAAGATAATTCATAGCTTAATATTCTGCAGTTGTAGATTTTCAGTTTGTATTTAACTTCACTGTACTGTGTCCTTACAAACCCTTACAGAGTCATTTACAGTTTTGTAGTCATTTAGGCAGTGTTTAGCATTAGAGGCTGTTTTTTTATTATTATTATATATTTTTTATTATTATTAACATAACATAAAATAAATTGCTTTGATATTTTTACAGTTAAGGGTTAAGATAACTTTTACATTCCAAACAAACAAACATTTACCTCCCTAGTACATTCTCTAAAACATGGAATTATGTTCCTATGATAAACTAATAGCGTATATAAATAATGACATGTATACATACAGAATAACATGGTGTCTTAGGCAGATTTTGATGTTCTTCTTTCTTTACTTGTGTAGGCATGTTGCAGAAAAGGCCATCTGTAGAGGATTTTGTTCATGCCTTAGTCTCTGACCTGGACCCAGATTTTGAGACTTTCATCATGGATTCAGAGGGATAAATACTAGCTCTCCAAGCTCTCCATGCCAGTAATAAAATGGAAGACGTTCGACTCATCTCTGAGAGCCACAGTGACAGCTTTGGAATGTATCTGATTTGGCACCGAGATCTGTCCCTTACCAAAGAAACTATGGTTCTTATTAGTATCCATTGCTTGAGGTTCTTATATAAAACAGACATCACCTGGCTCTGGTGTGATAAATGTGTGTAATTTTTGATAACTCCTTGCTCTGATTACATATCTTATGTGCAGATATCAAATAATAAGGCATAGTTGGTACATAGTTTACACCCATCTGACCATAAGTATACTAGTTATACTAGTATACTATACATTACAACACTAGCTGTTTTGCTTGTTCCAATCAAGACCCTTCTCTAAAATCTGAATACAACTGATTTTCCAATGTAAATCTTATGTTTTGCATTTACTTATACTGTGTGTAAATAAAGACACTTTAATAATAATGCACTGTTGTGCAAAAGTCTTAGGCGACCATTGGCTTAAGCATACTAAAGCTCACAAAGGTTGTAGTTTTTTTGCTAAAACAATACATCCTTCTGAAAAAAGAGGTTACTTGGCTACTACCCTTCCAAAAACACCATTCCAGCTGTTCACCCCAAGGAAGCAGAGTCTACTATTGCTCAAGTGTAAGGGGAGGTCACACTAAATATACTGTTCACATAAATTTGTGAGTATTTCAAATTGTAATATGCCCTATTTTTTGTGAGCAATCTACTTGTCATTGTAGCCTATCGAAGCTGTATTTTGTCTTTTTGTTACGTTTAGGTTTTAAAACAGCTGTCCTGTATTTTGTGGTTGTATTCTTATACATAAAAATGGTTAAGTATGGTCATTATATCATCCATTGTATATGTATTGTAATGGTGACTAAAACTTCTGCTCAGTATTGTAAATGCAAAGAGCTGAGATTCAGCTTTAGTCAGAACTTTGTTTATACAAATTGAACTCTTGAACCTGTTCATGTTTGCTGTTATGATTTATGAGATTCTGTTCTGCTTCCCTGTCTGTGCAAATTCACTGCACTTTTGGTATGTCTGGTGTTTTTATTTTCAAAGGAGCATTCCACTATTCACAGCCCATTAAGTGTGTTTTAATCCCTGTTTTTTATTGATCATCTCCGCTGCTCAAAACCAATAAGACATGTGATCACAAATTCCCTGTTAGTTCTGCCCCTCTACAACTTGCCTGTGGAATGTGGGGTAAATTCTTCCAAACTGCCTGGCTGGTTATCAAGTCCATGTTAAATAATGGATTTTGTATGGAATGTTCCTGTAAGGAGTGTCCTGGGGATTTTAGTCAAAACCTTCACTCACACTGCGCACAGAGGAAAAACAGACTAAAGCGAACGCTGTTGAACTGGGATGTGCTTGAACATTTTGTATTAATTTAGCTGTGAAGATTGAACATGTCATTCAGGTGCCAAAATATATTATCTAGGTGTTGAGCCATTAAAATCCATACAAGAATTCTTGAGTTTTTATTCTCAAATGAAGAGCAATAAAGTTAATAAACATTGAATGAGTAACCATCGACTCCCCTACCTTACAAAAATACGTTCCTTCTATTTCCTATTACACAGTATCTACACAAATAGGAAATCACATTTTGTGCTGCATACGTCTATTCAATGAGACTCTCCAAACAGTTGAATATTATGCAATTCAATATTCTGAGCAATGAATTGTACTTGTAAAAATGTGTTAAAAAGACGCTAGAATACACAAGTGTGTTAATCACTAAGCAGTGCATGACTTCAGATCTTCAGACAGTTTTCACGTTCTTCCACGCACTTCACAAAGTCGGCGTTTGCTAAATTTGACGTCCAGCTTCATCATCAGATGTGACATTCTTTTACATGTGACTTGAAATTCAGCTAAACGTTGCACAGCTGTTTGTTTGTTTCCTTGGTCTGGTTGTGCTTTTGTTTTTTACATGTCATGTTTATCTACAGAGTCTGGGCTGATGGGGCCCTGATAACGGTGGACTGCAGGCTTCTGAAGAGATGCAGCACGTCACCGGGCTTTCAAACGCGTGTGGCCCCGTGTAATCTGACCTGGCATCTTCTTCTGCACTTTTCACATCCAGAGCAGCTCTTAGAGGTCAATGTGCGCTAGATAAGACCGGGTCGTCCTATAGATGGAGAGGACAAGACCACAAAAAGGTTCACTGGTGAAAGCACATCTAATCATAGATAACATATGTTGCTATAAAGGCATGATCATTCTCTAGCATGTAATATAAGACTACAGGAAGGTTTATCTACATTAAAGCTTTCATATGTTCAGTGTTGATAAGTTGTAAAAATAAAAAAAACAGTACACGGTACTATACTTTTAGTCCCTATTATTTTGTTCTCTAATTGACAGAAACCTCAGATTAGGTACTATTTAATTGGTGGATCATTCTCAGCATTGCAGTGATATACAGTGGCTACGGAAATTATTCAGACCCCTTTAAATTTTTCTCTCTTTGTTTCACTTCAGCCATTTGCAGCAATTTCTGCAGCACTCAAGATTTCTAAGAACACATAATCCTTAAATGGAAGAAGTTTGGGATGAACAGAACTCTTTCTAGACCAGGCAAACTGAGCAATCGTGGGAGAAGAGCCCCTTGGTAAGAGAGGTAAAGAAGAACCCAAAGATCATTGTGGCTGAGCTCCAGAGATGCAGTAGGCAGATGAGAGAAAGTTCCACAAAGTCAACTATCACTGCATCCCTCCACCAGTCAGGGCTTTATGGCAGAGCGGCCCAATGGAAGCCTCTCCTCAGTGAAAGACATAAGAAAGCCCACACAGTTTGCCAAAAAAACACATGAAAGACTCCCAGACTATTAAAAATAAGATCTTTTTAAAAATATGTTTAACATATATCTGATGTAAAAAAAAAAATTTAAATAAAACAGGCTTTTGAGGCAACAGATTGTGTAGGATCTCCCCATTGGGCGTGGACAAGATTGAAATGATTAATCGTATAAACTTTTGAATTAGAAATGCACTATAAATGTGCTATACTGGTATAAATGCTTAAATCTGAATTTGAATAATAATGCTTACTGGTTGCTTTCATTTAATATTACTAGAAAATGCACTAAACAAGGGCAGTAACTAGTGCGATTTAAGATCTTCCAGCCAGGTCAGATGTCACTTGGCTATGCCTAAAGAAGGGGAGGTCATACATTGGAATTATTCCCCTGGCACCCTGATAAGGATAAATGCTAACGTTCCCTACAAATTCCAGGGAAAGGGTCCGGAAGTTAAAGTGATGATTGAGGTTAAAGCATGAAAGAAAAAGAACAATTTAACATTAACATCCAATGTTAATTAATATGTTTAGTAAAGCTCACCAATATCTTTATTCAGTTGGACAAGTAAAGGAAATCTATACAGTTCAATAATGTGCAAAAGTCGTATGACAACAGTAGATTTGTTTTGGCAAAGATATAATGACCGTATATACTGCTCACAAAAATTGAAATGTGAGTTTTTTGTGAGCTCAAAATGCAACACTTGGATTTGTCACTCCATAACGCTCTTTTCTGCTGATTCCAATCTTCTGAACAAGTGGTTTCTTGGCTGATACCCTTAGAAAAAGGCTATTTCAATCAAACTGTAGCAGGCTCAACTTGGTATCCTGATGCAACTGCCAGATGCTGCTATTGCTCAAGTGAAGGCGAGGTCACACTAAATACTTTCTACTGTAGCCTATTAAAGCTGTTTGTTTTCTTCTTTTGTTGTTGTATTCAAACAAAGAGACTTACAATAATGGTATATCTAATCTAATGGTGACCTTTTGTATAGTACTGTATGGTAAGATTATTGGTGCTTTTTGAAGGATCATAAGCAAAGACATTAATGTTTGCTTGCTTTATGAATACATAGATCTAATATATGACTGGCATCGTCTGGGTCATTAGAGTAATGGCCTAATGGCAAACTATGTACTTTTGCCTGGCAGATGTTTAACACGCACAAAGGCACCTTTTATGTTTTCAGAGGAAATGAAACCATTTGTTACTTTGATGTTCAGCTTTTCACTAAGGTCCCTTTCTTAAAACTACCAAACACTGTGTGTGTCCTCTGCTCTTTACACCAAAGGCTCTATTTCTATTTGTATTTATTTTCTATGGCGCTGCTTTACTCTTGCCTGAACTACAGGAAGAGAGATAATGAAAGGGCAGGTTATTGAAACATCATGTCACCAAAAACTCTTACTCTTAAAAACTGCTAACTGGCGACACGTGTCCATGTGTGGATCATTTTTGTGGATTCTTGCACCACTTACCCTCCAAATGATGCTGCGACACAAAAGTGGTGTCTGACAAACTGCCTGCATCTGATAGTTCTGAAACAGGCTTAGTAGAGGTCCCTGTAGAGCTGTTCTGCTCTTGCTTATTTATATCCCCCTGCTCATCTTCTTCAGAGGAAGAATCGCTGTGTCTTGCGAGTTGCATGGTCCAATTCAGGAGATTCGGGTCTCTAGAAGTCTTAAAGAGTGGCCATACATCGGAAAACTCCACAGGAAGAGGCTCTGTAGCGTGTCCCAAATCGCACTGGCTGCTCCATACTGACTCACTCATAAGCCTAAGATAAGAGCGAAGGGCAGGAGCATGAAATATTGTGTAAAGTGATGCCTAGACCCTGTTTTATAGCATAGGGACGTAAAGAGTCTGTATGGATTATACCAACTGACAGTCTAAACAACTGGAAGTCATAGTTTAACATATATGCAGTACTGTGCGAAAGTCTTAGTCCATCAGATGTTTTAGCAATAGTATAATGACCATATTATAACCGTAACATATTGCATAGAACATATTGCTGATTAATATGTTAATGGACCTTAACATTTCAGAGTTGGATAATACTCTTTTTCAATGATCTTCATTCCAGTCGTGTGCAATTTAGCGCATATTTTACATTGTACCCTTCGGAAAAGTGTTTCCTTGGCTGTTGCCCTTCCAAAAATACCATTCCTGATAAAGTTTCTTCAGACTGTAGAAGGGTCAACTTAAGATAAAGCTTAAGGACTCAGTATTGTGTGTGGATGAATGATTTTTTTTATAATTATCATTTATTTATTTATATTTTTTACCTGTCACTGAGACTGCATTGGGACTGAAAGGGGCTGTTGTCGTGGCCATGTCCCTGGCCACATGTGTTTTCACAGCACAGAGAGGGAAGCAGGTTCACAGGACCTGCCAGGAAAAAACAAAACATTGCATCATAAAATCACATTCAAATTTAAGAGCCATGAAAAACAATTTGATTTATTTGCATATTCATTATTGAGATTTGATCTGATTATTGTAACATACCACAGGTTTGCCCAGGGATGTGATGACAGTGGCAACAGGGCCGCTGGGAAAACTCCAGAACTTGTCGCAGGTCCAAACAGGATAGCTCTGCACTTGTGAAGGGACCATCTTGAGATCTTAGTGATTCTGTAACATTCATAAGTGATTTTTAAAGATAATTCTGGTGCACACTCACGTGCATATGTCTGTGCATACAACTGAGCTAACTCCCGATGCAAGCATCATTCGGCGTGGATAGGAGGAAGGATAGTGTTAATCGAAAAGATAGCTGGTGTAACCCAGGTCACAAATCTACAGTACAGACTGTTAGCCATTAGCATGAGACTGCATTATTTACAGAGGTAATTCTCATGTTATACAAAATATACATTCTCCCATCTGCTAAGGCTAATACTGCTTGTGACATCATCTATTCAGTAAACATGCAGACTGGAGATGCAGCATCCACAGGCTGTTACACTGATCTCTGGAGATGTCAGTCATGCTTCCCTGTCTTCCACTGTCCTGAATCGCATATAAAGACATATAATGTGTCACCTGACCTCGGACAAGAATACCATAGTTGGTAAAGAAGGCACAGCAAAGACTCCACTTCCTGAGAATCCTCAGGAAAAATACAATCAACCAGAGACTACTAGTGTCTTTTTACCGCTCCACCATGGAGAAGAACCTGACATCTGCATGGTTTTGCCAGATGCATGGTGGCAAACAGGTAAGAACTCCAGACGGTTACCAAAATGGCAGAGAAGGTCATCGGGTGTCATGTATGTCATATACACGTTTTGACACGACTGATTGTGAGGTTCTCTGTGAGTCACACAATAAGGATATGTGGATAGCCTAACAAACCGAATCCCTGTTTACTTAAATTTCTGTGTGGAGTAAACTGTACCCACAAATATAGTACAGTGTTTCTCCAACAACAAGCCCTCAGTTACTCCAAATCTGAAGGTTCTTCAGAATGAAAAAAAGAGGGCATTTAGGTCACCAAAGATGAGATAAGGAGAGTACAGAAGCAGCTGATGAGAATGATCATGAAGGGCAAATCTTGCTTCAGGAAGAGGATGGAGGACCAACTGCGACAAAGCAATGTAGGTGGAGTGTGGAGGGGCCTAAAACCATCTAAAAACAGAAGGTATCCAACAGGCAGTCTGAGGGAGACCATCAATAAATCTAATCTGAATGTCTTTTTTAAAAGTATTTTAGTGACTTTCCAAGCAGGTCTCTAAAGTTTGTTCCCCACCCCCAAAGTTGAAATTTAACCTACAGTATGCCACTGCCAGAACTGAGCCCTGGTTTCTGGTTAGTGAACGCTAATGGTATTTACCAGGTTTTTTCTCCAGCAGCTGTCTCTTGCAGTAGATAACACAAAGGATAAACAGTGCCAGGAGGACAGTAGCTAGGGCGCTGCAAATGACTGCAGCCAGTGCCATGTCTCTTGGGCTGGTCACAGTGGAAGGGATGGGTACCAGATTTACACGCCCGATACCTGGATGGCAAAACAGAATATGTCAGTGTCATAAAAAGTATGTAAAAAGCACAGGTGAATAATTAGCATAAGGTACCAAACCTTAACCTCAGTGGGACAGTGGTTAAGGTACTAGATAATGAAGCAGATGGTCCAGGGTTCAAGTACTACCCCTACTATGATACTGTTGGACCCTTAAGCAAGACCCTGACCCCACTATTTCTTGGATGATGGTCATTCTTGGTCATGTACATGGCTTTCCAGACTGCCATTGGTCATACATCACAAGTAGTGTTCATTATAAACAGTTTGAACATAATTAGGTATTATTAGTTATTAAATTAGGTACACGCTCATTGTACTGTATATACACACTTTGTAGTGTACAATTACAAACTGTAGTACAGCTTTGTTAGTCCCTTTTATTCTGTTCTCTAATTGTCAGGACCAATGCAGATCAGGAACTATTTGGGTGGGTGGATCATTCTAGACACTGTAGTCACACTGATGTGTTGGTGGTGCATTAGTGTGTGCTGTACTGGTATGAGTGGATCAGACACAGCAATGCTACTGGACTAAACACCTCATTGTGTCTCGATGGCCTGAAAATAGTCCACCAGCCAAAAGTGTCCAGCCACCAGCATCGTGTAGGCAGTATCTTTTAAACATTGATGAAGCATTAAAGGATTATAAACTGAGACAAACTATGCAGCAACAGATGAGTTGCAGTCTTTGACTTTACATCTACTGGGTCAAGCAATAAGGTAAATGTATCTAATAAATTGGACAGTGAGTGAACACATTGATTAAAGACTCTAATAGCAATGCTGGATTCTTTAAATACAAAACTAACTGCAAAACTCACATTAACACAAAACAACCACATCAGTACCAGTGCAGTGTTGAGAATAATCCACCATCCGAGTTTTACCTTATCTGTGGGGGTCCTGATCATTAAAGAACAGAGAAACCGATGGACTACAGTTTGTAACTGTAGAACTACAGAGTGATTCTGTATGATCTGTATGATAAGTGGAGCTTTTAAAATGGACAGTGTGTATTGAAACATGGAGACATGGAAACATGGTGAACGTAATAAAGATTGGTGCATGTGTGTCAATGCTGATAAGCTTCAGTCAGTTGAATGCTTTTCTATTGCTATGACTGTTCAAACCAAGGAATCTGAGTTTAAGTTAGGATGCCTTGAGGCTCAATAGGAATTAGGGGGCGCATATTCACCCATAACCCCAAGGGCATTCAGGTCTTTACATGTCAGTCTGAGAACTCCATTATTAAGCATCTGCACAGATAGGGCAAGGAATCATAGGTAGATCATGGAAATAAACACTGCTGCCAAGTAATTCACAGCAACCCTTACTACAAAATGCCTGCCACATGCTCCTAAATATGCAGAGCTTAATTCGATGACATTACTCACTAGTTTATTCAGTTTGTTTGTTTATTTGGCTTCTTTAACATCACTATCGGCATCAGTGGTCATTTCAGCGACACACACAAAGTTACATCTATACACAAGCTTATATCAAGACTAGTCATATATGTACACACAAGTCAAGCTGTGCGTAGAGTAATCAATTAACCTAACATGCATGTCTTTGGACTGTTTGAGGAAACCGGAGTACCTGGAGTAAACCCATACAGACACAGGGAGGACCCAGGCCACTCCACTTCTTCCAAGTTAAGCAAACATATCTCCCTTGAGGAAACAGTGTCTAACCTCTGCTCTTATTTAGGCCCCATCTTTTCAAGTCGATCACACAGCAGAACACTGACTGTGTTTGTTCTTGGCTTGGTAAACTTGAAACAGAAGTGTGATTATTCTCATATTTTTCCTTCACCCATATTGCCTCTTAAATATTGCCTATATGCAAAAATTAGACAAATGATTTAGCCACTTTCATGTGCGGCTTCTATCGTTTTATTCACCTTCTGTGTCTTACAGTGCAAACAATGTTGTTGATGGAGCAAGATATAAAAACTCTTTAATTCTGTATTCTGTAAGTATTGCTGTTATCTAATGAGGTTAAATATGGACCAGTTATTTATTTAAGGTCTATTCAGTGGATGCCCACAGGCAATCTTTATTTGTTCTTTAGCACATTAATCGCAGAGTAAATTTGGGCTTGGCCTTTGCAAATTAAAGCGATCTGACTAGGAGCCTATAAACAATAAATCAACTATACAGAGTAAACCATTTTTATTGGGAAAATGAGTTCAAAGAAATATCTCATTGCTTCTATTTTTAAACTAAGAAGTCAAGTAGGCATAGTTGAATAAGATAACAGACCATAAAGTATTAACTGATAAGATTGCTGTTCCATATATTTAAATGCTAGACTATATAATGGTACAAATTCTACACCATGACTAAAATTAAAATCTACAATGATAACACTTTAAAGGTCTTCAGCAAGCAGAAATGAAGGAAAGTCTTAATAAAGCTGCTCTTATGTACTTTTATTCAGGTCCTGTAATTCCAGGTGCTATGGTTTTGTGGTATCCATGTCTGTTATCACTCTAAATCTTTATAATTAATTTCATACATAAACCCAGACAAGTTTACTTTTACTGCCAGTTTCCCCAGATTTGTGTAAATGTTATTACCTGACACATTTATTTTTATGAAACACGAGTAAACTGTGAGTAAATCACACGTCTACTGGACCTCTTTGAAAACTACAATTAGCGTACGATTACCATAATCCACGCCAAATGTAACAAACAACGACCATGCAACAAAGGTTTTGGTCTGAGAAACACAGCAAAAATCCTCTGAAAAGTAAAAAAAATACTCTGATGAGAAACAAAGTTTAATGTTTTTGAAGTGCATTCCAATCGACTCCTTATGTTTTATTTCAGAGTCCACAGTGGAGTTTTGGGACATAAAACACAGACTGGCAGCAACTACACGTACAGTGTTACCATAACAGTTGAGGGTTTGGTTGGACATAAAGCTTGAATTGCACACAGCACACACTGACCGATACTTTTTAAAATGGGTTCCGCCATCAAGTATATCTGTCACAGACAAACAAATCGTTTAACAATAGCCTACATATTTATAATATAGTACACATTAAAATGCATTTAAATCCGGGCCACCCCTCCCGTATCTAAAATTGAATGCTTACTTGCTCTCGACCCAAGTCAAACACAACTCATTTCAACCATTTACCACACAATCAACTTTTCCAAAAATAATCAGTGCTCTAAAAAGCTCCTGGGAACAGGACCTGGATTTGGCCCTCACTGAAGGGCAATGGGCTCGTATTCTGAAAAGAATACACTCATCCTCAATATGTGCTAGACACTGTCTATTACAATTCAAAGTGGTACACAAACTCAACTTTACTAACGCTAGGTTAGCAAAAATATTTCCAGATAGGTCAGATACATGCCACAGATGTAGCCAATCACCAGCTGACCACCTCCATATGTTCTGGTCCTGCCCTGGACTATCGTCCTTTGGTCTCAAACTTTAGGACACAGTAGGGCTCTGGAGATCACCCTTGATCCGGGCCCTATTATGTATATGTATATACACACATATATGTTTTAGTTTATTAATTTATATATTTATAAATATATATTTTTTAAATTTATTTCAATTTGTTTCTTTTCTTACATACAGTTTCAGATGTATAAAGGCTGCTGAATACCATTTTGTATCTTATTAGAGACTGTATTTTCTGGTGTAATACAAATTTTCCCCAAAAAATAATGGTTTAAAAAATGCATTTAAATAACATGTTAAAATATAACCGCATGGGCAAGGGATTTCTTTGGCAAACCTTTGTCAGTTACTGCAATATGAAATTACACTCCCAAATGACATTAAATACTTTACTGTGCACAAAAGAATCATTGTGTCAAAATTATTTGCATTAATCAACCATAACCTACAGCTTTGGTTGATGATTAAATACTTGGTCTTAATAACGTAATGCCCCAATAACTAACATCAGCCAAATAAAAGATATGTAGAAATTACCTATAGATATTAATTCTATAATTATTTCATGTGCTGTTACTGTTAGAGAAAGAAAATAGGATAGAATGGAGTCACGGTCAAGAATTTTATTACTGCTATAGCAATTTTTGGCTTAGAAATTCTTGCTTATTAAACCAGCATGTCAGTAGCGTCAGTCTAACCTGATGTGTCTCACTGCCAGAAAATCTGCCACAGCTGTGCTGCCCTCGGCCCTCTCTTGCTCCCTCTCTGAGCAAAACCAAAGAACACTCCCAGTCTTATCAGCACCCACACAGCTGCAGCAAACACAAAGGCTGTCCCATTGAAGAGATCTCACCTGCTGATCTTATCAGCTGCCCTCAATGCCAATACACTGCTCTTTTTGATATGTGCGCCATGCTTGTTGACTTTAGAGAATGCCAAAGTCACTTGAGGTTGACAGCTTGGATAACTGCAAGTCTGGCAATGGAGGGTGACTAAGAGTCTCCATTTATTAAATGTTAATTGTTAAACCAAAGCTAGTTCTAAAGAGTTATTGGGTATTAAGTGGATGAATGCAAAATTACCTCAAATGGAAACTATTTCATATGGCAACAAAACCAGACAGTGTTCCTAAGACTTCTCCCATACAAACTTTAATAATTTCATGCTCTAAAATTCAGCTATTGATGTTTGCACTTAGACAAAATGGAATAGTATGATTTATTTGTTTTCCATGTGGCATAAAAATTTAAATGTAAACTCTGTGTAAATAACTGTGGTCCAAGTTTGAACTGTCTGCCTTCAATAAGTTTTAAAGGTATATTACATTTACATACACATATTCACATTTCCAGCTGAGATGTGTAAAATAAGGCATAGCCTTGAGGTTACAAAGTGCCCACACTTCATTTGTTGCCCTCTTTGCCAAGGTACAAGAATTACTGGGACATGAGGGTGGAGTAGGATCTTCTACAGCAGTACCTGTGGTTGGTCAAACGCAATCACCATAGAAGTCAAGACAATTGAAATTCGACAGAATCTGTTTTGTATTGGACAATACAGCACACAATTTTTCATCTTTTAAAGGTTTAGGCACCAACACTACATTATTATTGTTAAGTTTAATATTTCTCATAAATTTGAATGCATTTACACACAAAAATGTTATTATATATATATTATGTTATATAAAATTATTATTCTGTGATCAATGCAAAGCATGTATTCATTATGTGTACACACTACACAGTATCAAGTTTACCTTAATGACATGACAGTTAAAACAATTTGTTCTTGTATTTTGAGGTAAACTTAAATTAATATCACAATGACATATTTATTTATTTGTTTGTTTGTTTATTTCGAACTCTTTTCACAGGTAACGTGGATTCTGGAATTCCATCAGAACTGTACATTGGAAAAGCTTTCTCTTAGATCTGCTCTGTCTAATCTACTGCCTTGTACAATTTTGAGATTGTGTTACTTTTTGTTTAGAGTTGTGTATGTTCTTTATATAAAGGTACTACAACTAATAATTTAATACAACCCCAAATCAGATAAAGTTGGGAAGGGGAAGAAATTGCAAATAATAATAATAATAAAAATGCAGTGTGTCTTCCCTTTACTTAACTTCATTGCAGACAATATGTTTTTGTTTGTTTAACTTCATTTGATTTGCTTATAATCCATTCTCGCATTTCAGGCCTGCAATACATCACTTTGAGGAGCATCAGCATTATAGTTTTGTTTGTTTTAATAGTCCTAATTTGGCCCAGTGTGTTGCATGCTTGAAATGAAAGAATGGATGTTTAAAAACATGAAATATCTTGGGTTAATATTGCATGTAAAGAAACAAATGTCAAATGTAAATGTAAAAATAACATTGTGGATTTTTTTCTCTGTTCTTATATTGGTGTTGTACTGTTTAAAGCCTGAAAACAATAGATTGATCAAAAAACGCTAATTACAAATCGCATTTCTTTACACAATTTTAATTTAAATTCAGTTAATTTAATTATTAATTGGTAATGATTAAGGCTTTATCAACAGTCACCAGAACAGGTTCCTGTCATTTTTCATAACTTTACCTTTTTATCAACTTAGTTCTAGGTCTCATGTGACTTTTCAACTGGCTAAACATTGGTTCAAACAGCTAGACAAGACAGCTGGAGAGGGGCCTTGCCAAATATTTAGAGTTCTCTCATGACAAGAAGAGACAACAGCAGATGAAATACATTAAAGCAGCCAGAGGAATTCATAAAACACCTCTCTGTTTTCCTCCCACCGTTGCTGAGAGTCAGAGATGAGTGGGTTTAGATTTATGATCTCCTCTGAAGGCAGGCCCCTATATGCAGCTGTGTGCTAGCCCCAGGCTTGTAAGCTTTTATTAAAGTGATCTGGCCTTTAGTTTTAACTGTCCTCCATTGGAAAACGGTGATGAGGAGTAGAAGAGGGTATTTTCAACCACTCTAAATGGGTTCAGTGGGAATATCAGCCTTAACATGTAGGTACCTTATACAGGAGTGTTTTGCTTTGGCAGAGATAAAATTGGGAGTCTCGGGAATCATGCATGTGTGAAGACAAACTCACACAACTGTGTGTCACAAGCACACAAATGAAAGGACAGCAATCTGTTTCCTTGTCTAAATATATCAACTTCTGTCAACACAACATGGAGTCATGAGGTGTTGTAAGAAACTGAGCTTACATAAAAATCAAACACTTCACAACCAAGCATTCTGCGGTTCACTACTATATATCTGACAAAGGCATGCTAAATCTGGCTTGAACTCTTCTGCTCACGCTCTGCCAAAATGTTCACAAGAAGCAGCTGCTCACTCTGGAGCCTTAAGGAAGTTAGGAGAAGTCTGGCTACTGCCATATTCCCAGTATGCCAAGCACCTAAAAACCATAGTTAAGCCTGTCACCAGTCGTTAGGTTCCAAAACAACAAAAACTATGATATGTTTAGAATTCACATTTTAAAGAAACCCAGAGGAAAGTCCGTACCCTATATTCATGAGACTAATTAGCTGAACTAACAATAACTAACAAAAACAGATGCAGCCTCTAAAAGCTGTGCTCTACAGTGAAGTGGAATTAGTTCAATCAGAGGTTCCCAACCTGTTTGCCTTGGAGCCCCCCATTTGAGTATTTTTAAAAAGCTGGCCCCCACCTCCCCAGTCTGCTGAATCAAAAATATACCTTAGTTTGAGCTGTTATTCTACAATACAGCATTTTTTTATTTTGAAGAGCATTTAATAGAGCATGTACAATTTAAACCTCTTTTTAGTAGTTTATTTTAATTGCAGGGGTCTAAAGTTTTTTTTTTTTGATTGTTTGTTTAAAAACGTATTCAAGGAAAATGTGCAGGGGATTCAGAATACCCCACTGATGTGTGGTATCTGTATAGGAGTTATTCAATTCAAATTAATCAATAATCACTGAAAGATAAATTTAATGACAATATGATCTGACATATATGATAAAGCAATTGTACTTTGCCGTTATTCAGTAATCTGTCGTTGAGCAGTTTGTAAATTATGATAAAAGATAAGACTACTTTTCAGACGGTACAACGTGGGTCATGCAGTAGCAAGCCTGAATACAAATAAAGTCATAAACAGGTATTAGTGAAGTAAATATGTAATGTTTTTTAATATAAAAAATGTCTTTGCTTTTAAAATGTAGCATTTATGGCACTGTTAAACATTATTGGCTACCAATAATGAACAGAACACCTCTCAGACAATCTCTTATTCTGTTTTAAACATGCCATGCTTTGGACCGGTGTAACTATGAAATGTAAAAAAAATCATCCAAGACAACTACAAGAGCTATAAGTCAAATCGTAAGCGAGTACTTACAGTGGGGTTCATAAGGTGGTGGTGGATCTCCACACGGGATACACTCCATGTCTTGAAATCCACTTAGCTTTGTTTTTCTGTAAAACCTGCAGTGAAACAAAAAATACTGTCAGTCTATGCATATATGTGTATACAGAGGTGCCGTATGATCTGAACAATTGCCCTAAGCTTTGTCTAACTGTGTCTAACCGACAAAGCACTTAATTGGGTGTAATCAAAAGTAATTAAGTGACTCGCTGGCAAAGCTGAGCTTCTGCTAAGAACATGTGCACCATGATTAAACCGCTTCAAGAAAAGCTGGTCTTCAAAGCCTGACATGTTTCAGCATAGGGAGCATGCCTGAGCCTTTCATTTATTCTAGTGCCTAGTGGCTGACCTTCACTTTAACCTCAAAAGATTTATGTTTGTTACTGCAGGGCCAAAAGAGTTCCTGACCTTAACCAGTTTCTCAAATTTGTTTTAGGAACACCAGACACTTGTACCATCCCATGCAGGTCCTTAAGCACATTTCTCAGGGGTTATGAGACCTGATCATGCACTAATGTGTGCTAGAAAAGTTTCTGAACACGAACTATGCAGTTCAGGTCTACACTGGTCTCATAACCATTATGTAAAATAAGAAAGCAGAACGGAAAGCTATGGAATACTAGTTATGAAATTTTGTCAAAAGCACAGAAACACTTTAGTGTCATTAGTGTTGTTGTGTTCACAACGATATAATGACTGAACCCAAAAACCTGACTTTATTTTTCCATAATAATCTTTTACACTGATCTTCATTACAATGACTATGGAAGCGCCAACTTGGTATCCTGATGAATCACAGAGCACAAGACAACCCTAGACAGAGCACCAACACTGTAGGGCACTCACACACATGCACTAGGGCCACTATAGAGAGCCCAATTAGCCTAACATGCATGTCTATGGACTGTAACTGGAGGAAATCCAGAGACACAGGGAGGAACCAGATCACTCCACCTGGTATTGAACCTAGGTTCTCAAAATAATTATATATGGTAATTATACCATTGCTTAACAATGGTATATGCAATTTGATGTATAGACTCTTGCACAGTACTCTATATACAATATATTCAGCTGTGCCAACACAAAATGCATATTTAAGTCTATTTTTCAATTATTGCAAGTCATTAGCACTGTATTGTGTAAATGTTCTGCTTTGTTAGTTGCACTGCACAAGTAGTTAAGCAAACTAGGAGCTTAATGTCAGGTAAAAAGCTTAGTCATTATGTGTATCTTGCACTTGACCAATAAGTGATTTTATTGCAGGCTCCACCCTGGTTTTCAGAAAGCACCTACTCTGCAGCAAGATCTAGGAGGGTTATTGCACCTACAGTATGACCCAATAACTACAGTGAAGTTTTGATTGAGTCTGTGAATACATGAATGTGGTTCATGATAGTTTGCCACACAACATGCCTTCATTCAACACAGTGAGTTTACTTGGTTTGTGTGTGGCTGTAACAGGTAGCCCATCAGACTCACCCAGGCAGGCATTCGCCACAAACAGCATTGCTTGTGCTGGAGCAGTTGGCCTTCTGGTAGCGGTTGAGCAGGGCACAGTCAAGGCATGGCTTACACTTCTGCAAGCTCTGGTCCTCTTTGAAGCGGCTGGCTCTGCAGGGCACACAATGGGCATCCTCTCCATAGCCAAAGCCACATTCCTGCAAGGATTAACAGAAGATATCCCACCGATGAGAGAGGCCAGCAGAGGTAGACGGGGGAGGGACTGGGGATGGGCACTACAGAAAAGTGCCAATGTGGACTAACAAGAGTCGGCAATGAAATAATGATCCCTGCGTGTGTGAGTCCCCCAGTGAACAAAGGTCGGACTTCTTTTCAGACTCCATCGTACGCTGGCAATAATCTCCCTGACTCTCAAAGGATCAATGGGCAGCCTTCTGCTCCAGGGCAACTGAAAGGCTAGGAATTAGAATGAGAAAGTCCCGAGGGGATGCCTATTGTTGGTTTATTGTGCAGGATTTTTTGTTTGCGTGACCTCCCTTCAGCAGAAGCAAAGTGTGTTGAATATTGAGGATTTAGACACTATAGAGAATCGGAATGGTTATTTAGAGATCAAACATGGCATTAGCATTTTAAAGAAAATCTTATTTTTGAGACATGAGATGAGAGGAATCCCATGTTTATGGGTTTCAGATTTATGTTTGTTAAGGATCTGGGAGCAAAAGTTCATTTCCAAGATGAGCTTGGTCTGTTCATCAATTCATTATTCATTTTGCTTCAGACATGAAAACTATTCCATTTTATTTAGTACTCTGAACAGTTGACATTAAATGTGTTTACATGCACTTAATAATCCATAAACTCCAAAAAATCTAATTTTGTCAGCAATATCATCAACAACAAGCAACTAGTTTGCATGTAATAAGTAATCAGGTAATGAGAAACCTCCAGGTTTGCATGACCCAGGCAATAGTGGATTTCTGCTCTGCAACCATCCAATGAACTCACAGAAGAACGTGACGTTAACTTTAATAAATAAGTAATTCAATTCTTCATTTTCTCCAGCAGATGCTGTCGGATAACTGCAGAAATCTGTTAGAATCTGATTTTTAAGTGCATGTGTCGCAAATCTCCATGGGATGCATGAGGAAGAAAGATTAAGGGAAACCAGGCAAATAATTGGTAGTTTAGTAGACTTTTTCTGAGGATCCATTACAAATCTAAGTGGGCAAGTAAATGAGACAGGATGACAACAACCCCTATATCAATTTATAAAGCTCTCTGCACCCCTAGACCTACATTTAAGAGAGTACCTATTTTTAAATGCTAAACTTAATAAGCAATTACTAGGCCTAATCTTAAAACATGAGTTCCAGACGCTATGAGGGAGGCTGTTTCATAGCTAGAAAGCTTGTCTCTGGCAGGATAAGGTCAGAACCTAATTTAATTTTTGTTGCTGACAAAAAACCCTGAACCATTAAAGTGGATTAGGTAGATCATAAGTAACAAAATTCTCACACAGGGACAGTGTTGCTCTAAATGTTCATACATGTATGTGCAACATGATGTCCATATATTTGCCACTGATCTGAGTGATCCAAGTATGCTTATTATCAAGTTTATTAATCTACTTAACCCATATATTATCTTACCAGAAACAACGTATTAGACATGTGATATCAGCAGAAGCATTATGAATGCTGAACAATGTTTGAACAGTGAGATGATGAGTGCATCTGCTGCGTAAGAACCGAGTGTGGATGATGGAACAGCTATGGATTCGCTTCTTGAGAATTAGCATGTTACAGCAAGCTGACGAACGAGGGGCGTGGGGGAAGTGGACAAGAGGAGTAACACGAACTGCGTCTTTGCAACGCAGCACACCACAGTTAAATGCCCATAGCCTCTAACAGTTTCTGTACAATTCTCAGTTCCCAGCTCTCTTCTGAACTAATTCCACTTCACTGCAGAGCACAGCTTTTAGAGGCTGCATCTGTTTTTGTTAGTTAATGTTAGTTGAGCTAATTAGTCTCATGAAGTGTGCACCTTATAAATAAAGACATTTTTGTTACAGTGTCACATAAAATGTCTTGCTCCCTATGAGTTTGTACATGTGCCCATGTTAATATAAAATTGTGGAGAGTAAGTATTCCTACAAGGATAGAAAGATTACTATTACAGACGATTCCAGTTAATCGGACCACATCGAGACACGATCGTTTTGGTCCTAATAACCGGCTGGTCCGATTAAACAAGCATGTCCTATATTACAAGACGGGACGTGCTATAATTTATGTAACATATTAAGTGTTTGTTAAACCTTTATTGTGTTATATACACATATAGCGAACGTACAAACAAGAACTACTGTTGCTTACGAACATTGTTCATTGAAAAATACATTTTCAAACAAGTTTTTCGAAATGATCTACAACACAATGTATAGATACTCAGCATGCGAAGCATAATACTGTAAAAAAAACAAGTTATTACTAAATTCCAGTCAGACTTTTGGCTTTTTTTTGTAGTAAATGGAAATGTTAGGCAAACACATGTAGGTCGCAGTAGAGGGCTGGGGTGAAACTCTGGAGTTTTCAGGTAATAATGCCAGAGACGAAGAGTTTATTCACGGATAATACATATAGTACACGTTGGTCTGATTAGGCGGAATTTTGGTCCAAATAAGTGGAATAACATTATACGTATATAATAGGATTTGTTTCGGTACTTTAGGATTTTATCTGAATAAGCGGCTGGTCCCATTAACCGGTGGTCCAATTAACCGGAATCGACTGTATTTACATTTTGCAGACCTTTGCAGACCTTTTGCAGAAACTGCAAACTTTCTTTTGAAAAATGTTACTGGGAGGTCCCCACAAAGATGTGACACATGGCATGTGTTTGCGTGTGTGTACTGGTTTAGGTGAAATGACAGGACAGGTGTTAAACAATTGCAATCAAAGCACACAGTTTAACAGTTAGATAAGATTTTACCCAGCTTAAGTAATAGAAATGAAAATCAATATGTGGTCATTAGTATTGATATTAAATAAATCAATGTATCAGGAAAAAACTAGTATGTTGGCTATTTAGTCTATAGCTGGTACACTAAATTTATTAGAGTAGGATATTGGCTTCAATAAAAAGAAAATGTGAGACAATTAAGTACTTAAGCAGAAAATGCAACCAGTCTATTTCACAAAATACAGAACACACATTTTCTTCTAAATACATCCAACCAGAATTGCTGTGGGATGATGTCTGCATCTCCCATTTAACAGTGGTTTACAGTTGGGGAACTCTGCAAGATGTATCTCGCTTCTGCATAGTTGAGGCTTAAACTATAAAATGGAGATTTTGTACAGCTGCAGCACTGAAACAAAAGGAATGAAGCAAAAGCTTATCGTTCTTTATTACTGAAATGTAAATAGTAGAAGCATTGTTCTGCTTTGTGTATAATAGCATGGTATGCTGCATTACTAAGACTAACATATAATAGCATTGAGCTATTTAAATACAATAAAGCCCAGCAATCATATTGATGAATCTGATGATTTTTGCAAGTCTGGGCAAAATGAAAAAAAAATATATTGCATTGTGGTCCTTGAAATATGAACTATACATACATAATACATATGTACCACACTAGCTTTTATTTAGACGTTGCAACAAAATGGTGTGATATTATTGTATAGGTATGCGCCGTTTAATGTCTGCATTACTTTCTGTGAAACAGGACATTGACTGATATGGATGTTGACCAGGCATTTCTGCAGTGGCATAGTCTTTTGAAACTACTATACTTTAAGAAATAATAGTAATAATAATAATAATAATAATAATAATAATAATAATAATAATAATAATAATAAGCTCCATTTATATAGCGCCTTTCACAAACTGAAGGATTACAACAATAATCAAAGTACCAGAAACTTTTTCAACAAAAACTCAAGGTGGTGGAGAAGTCGAAAAATAGAGCAGAATTAAGTGCATATTCACAAAAACACTGCATGCAATGATACTTAAATGCATCAGCTTTACCGCTGAAAACGTGAGTGATTGATAAATGATTAAAATTACTGATATTTCTTTTTGACGGAAACAAAAAATGCAATGACAGACAGTATTACGAACAACACGGAAGATCAGCCAGAAGAAACTCAAAAACTGACTAAAAAGTACTACTTATAATAGGACAAACACTTACACTTAAGAATGCCATTTACAGCTCAAAACATATTAAAACAAATAACTTTGGACAGTCTCTAGTACAAAGATGGGTTAACAAACAAGAAAGAACACAACCAGTAAGGTAGTTAAACACATACATGAAAGATAGACTTCCACTCACAGCCACAACATCCGGAGGTAAAATATAGATTTCTATTAGAATGTATGAGAATTATTAAGTCCTTGTTTATTAAAGTGAACAGATATTGCTTGGATTTTCGTTAAACAGAATTGTATTTGCACTTGCAAAAATAACCTAATACTCTAGCCCGCCACAATGATCCAAATTGGTGATTTCTGACCAGTTCATATGCAGATATGATTGGTTGTGTCTGAGTATGTAATGAATAAAAGGTAGGATAAAATTAAGAAAATGGTCAATTAAACAGGGAGGCTGGAAAATCCTTGGTACCTGACAGTACAATTACTTAATTACTTAAAAATGTGTTGTTCACAATCCTGCTACCATATACTTTCTTGGGTTTAATGAAAGTAATACATTAAAATTGAGCTTTTTTATAACAACACAATTACAAAAATAATCTCTATATAAAGTACAGCAAATTACACATAGAACCCTTTATGCATTTAAGCAATGACAAAAAAATCCATAACAAACTATCATGTTCCAGTTAAAACGAGTCAAGTCAACGGACCTGTGTGGTATGACATCAGTCAGTGGCATTGTCTCATCCAGCTACCCCTTCTCAGTGAGAGTGTATTTACCACACAGCATTCCCACCGTACTGAGCTGCATTACACAGCCAGGCTCTTATATCATTAACCTGAAGGTCAGTTTCAACAGTAGCCTTCTCTCTACACCCAGATACTGTTTCCCTTCCTGGACACAAATATACACAGAGCTCTGAATATCGACACTGGACCTGTCGGATACAGTAAACGATAAGAGCTTTGTACTGAATGCCAGAAATCAAAGGCTTTCTCAGCCTCTGTAGCCAAAAAGTCCAATTTGGCCAGGTTGGTATGGACCAAGTGAGTACACAGACGGAAGTGTTAGAGCACAATGTCAGTTGTTGCTGCCTGTCTGTCCCATATAAGGCCCGTCTCTCCAAAGGGGCATAGCGGCTCGGAATGCTGGACAACAAAGAGAGTGTACAGAAAACAAGCTTGGGCCAGCTCAGTTTGTAGGCACCGTGCCATTGCTGGGAAGATAATCAGCAGCAGGGTTGGAACAACTCTGGAGTTGTCTTTTTAGAGCACATAGTCAGCTTCTTTGTGCAGCATAGAAAAGAGGTTTGAACAGTTTACTGGGCAAAAGATTAAGAGCTGTGTGAAGAATCTCCCAATAAGCTCTGAGACTCTCCTAATGTGGCCAGAGCTGGTGCAGCTACTTACGACACAAAGCGGGGTTTTGGTCAGTTTTGAACACTTTACTGATAGAAGGGAGTAATCACCCAACATAACAATTCTATGATACTTACAGAACAAATACAAATACGTTCTAACTAGCAGACCAATTCAAATAAATGACATAGAACATTCAGTAATTCAACAGAAAAAAAATTGAGAACGAAATAAAAAAACTTTTTTTTATATTTGACTGAATTCTAAACTAATAAAGTACTTCCTCAGAGTACCTGTACTGACTCACAGTCAGTCTTTTATGCAAAACCTCAAAGGTAGGATGGTGGTGATGAGTTTCTGTCATGTCAGTCACTGTCAGAAGTACTCACAGATTAAAGTATGTCAGTGAACTGATTGCCAAATCCACTGTAATAAAACATTTTAGGCTAGTATTAGTATCAGAAGCTGTACTCACATCAGTTGGCAAAGGCCAGAGAAAAGACAATGACTGTACGCAATTTATTTTAAAAAGTCCATTATAATGTACAGCTATGCACCATTTATTGATGGTTCCACCATTATAGGTTCACTGGAGAGCAGGTGAATAGCTGGCATCATGAGGCACAAGGCCGGAACAACCCTAGACAGGGCAGTAATAATAGGAATAATATAATATAGTATAGGAAATGAAAATATGAAAACAACCAATCAATTTTGTGGATCCAGACGTAGAAGTTTAAGAGCAGAATGTGTGTGTGTGTATTACCTTCTGATACTTATGTGTAACAGGCCTTAATTGGTGTTTGTAAGTGCATGTGCCGGTCCTTTGTTTGTCCTGCAGTAACCTGTATATTGTCTCTAACCTGTAAATATGTAAATTGGTTCATGTTTACATTTACAGCATTTAGCAGACGCCCTTATCCAGAGCGACTTACAACTGATACAGTCTTACAATCCAAGCAATTATATAGGGTAATAAGGGTCTTGCTCAAGGACCCAACTGTGGCAGCTTGGTCCAGAGTCCAGTACCTTAACCGCTAGGCTACCACAGTCCCAAAGTACCAAAGTTTACTTGATTCTCTGTTCATCTGGCTGATCTTTCACCTTTGCTCAATCACGCATCACTAGTGTTTTTAGCTGTATCTCTGATGCAATTACATAGTGTGTGAAAAAAAACATTTATGTTTAATTTACAGCAGAATTAAATGACTATATGACTATGGTAATGTCTGGTATATGTCCATTTTGGTCAACGCTTAGTTTCACAGAACGTAATGTCGTTACATAAGCTTTGCTGTAAAATATTGTAATAAATCTTCACTTGTTTGCTTAGAAGTGTAGGAGTAACCCAGATAACAAAACTGTTCTAATGTCACTAGCTGTATAATGTGATTAGAACAACTAGAATGGATTGGCCTACTCTTATAATGTGATTAGAACAACTAGAATGGATTGGCCTACTCTATCACTTAAAATGTTCAAATGAAATCTTTTGGTAAGAGTAGTGTGTTATGTTAAACCCTAACACTAAATAATAAAAGGTTGGTTAACATGCTGGAAATTGGTACAAAGATAAATACACCAGTTAACACCAAATAAACATCTTCCAGTTACATAGCTCCTTCTGAGTATCTACATTTCAACAGTGTGAAAAGCAAACTCTGAATTTATAGCATCAGATATGAGAGATTTATTAAACAATGCTCAATGTTAGTAAATGCCCAGATATTTTCCAGCCAAAACCTTGTCTTGCATTCATAACTATCAGCTCCAAACAATCTTGTCTCGTAGTTCTTTCCAAATCAACACCCACAAGATACCATTTTGCTCTTATCTACACATCAAGTTTAAGTCAAGATGCCAGAAAGGAAGCCGGGCGATAGAGGAGAAAATTGTATGAAGCACAAGCATGTTGAGGCAGAGAGATGTTTTAAGGGCATTTATTCAGACCCTACAGAATGCTTAGCTCAAACCCTGTCAGTTTACATCTTTCTCCCAGGAGCTTTAGGCTGAACTTTGATCCCATTGGGGAGCTTTTTCATGACTTGATCTCAGTGTCACAATTCAGATTTAAAGCTGTGTGAATGGCAGTTTTTAAACTATACCTTAGCCATGAAATTAGCGAGATAGGAATGAAAGACATTTATGGAAGTTGTCATGATGCAACATTTTAATCGGACTATATTTAGTATATTTATTTGCTGAAATGCAGAGGGAATGTGTTAAACTGATTCCAGCTGGTTATTTGACTCTCCAGTAATTGGACCTTAAATATTCTTACATCATCTCTAATGTTATTTAGTAAAAGGAAGTCCAAGAAATGCTTGAAAATGCATATATGGGTTATAATTGCTTAGAAAAACTAAACTTTATTTTATCATAAGACAAACAAAGCTGCAGAGCATATTCAAAGAAGCT
>JAUZST010043723.1:0-26197 GCA_034779995.1 Parotocinclus haroldoi
ATGCCTCGTTCATTTGCTTTGGGAGGTGGGGAGCATGACCCTTAATTTTTGGGAACCACTAGATCAGGGAATATTGATCCTGTAATGAACTGGTGTCCCATGCACGGTCCATTTCCACCTACAACATACAAACAAGGGGACTGTAGCCCACTCCTAATCTACCCGTTTGTGTCTGTATCCCTGTCCCTGTCCGGTGGATGCCGATGTGTCATAGGATCCGGCATATTTTATATCATAGTTTGTGAGATTCTGAATTTCCCCTTTTCACAGATGTTGTTGATTAATGTGTGTGTTTTAAGATAATGAATCCATTAACTGCATGCTTTAGAGAGCAAATTACTTTAAACAAACAAAAAAAATCTTTAATCTAGTAATGTACAATACAGCTTATTACAAGAAATCATATTTTCAAATATTCAAAGATTTTTTAATGCTCTCACTGGCAATATAAAACAAAAAATATTGGTTCACATGACAGTAACGTGTTAATGGTGATGAGTGAGGCAGGCAGCTGTTACAAGTTGTGCTCATATGTCATGAAGTCACTTCTGATTCTTACCCAACCCTTTCCCAGGCAACCACCAAAGTTTGCTCCACCTGCTGCTTAGTTTACCAACTGTCAATATCAATGCAAAACAAGCTTAACCTACATATAGAGATTCCATTTAAAAATGACATTACCTAAAGTAAGCACTTCTGTACGATGTACAACTCAATCTTTACCTCTTAGAAACATGCCCTCAGCATTACCTCAGTGCACTTAGCACACTACTGTTACCACATCAACAGTTTGAGAAGCAGTAATGCAGCATACAGTCGGTCAAAAGGGTGGAGCGGCAACAAGCCGTATCCTGCTTTACAATTTGCACATGGGCCTGCCACCTCCTGATAAAGAAAAGGCTCCAGTTAATGGCGTCATTATCTGTTCGTTAAAAGTTGTTGAGAGTTTGGTTTATTCTTGCATGTATCAGGCACCTGCAATTTCTGTCTAGCTTCATAGGCACTACTGATGAACTGACAAATGAATTTCAAAAAAAGCATTAATTTAACGCAATCATGAACATTTCATTAGATGAACACCGGCATAACTCTTGTCTCAAGCGTGCTTAATTCTCAATGCTAAGTCCAGCAACCAATAAACGTGATGAACACGTGAAGTATGAACAGCTATTGGCACGAGGAGAGTAAATAGAGTAGAAAGGCAAATCCTTACCCATCATGCAGCTAACAAACAGAAATATAGAAAATGTGTGACCAGTTATTTTCACCCAAATACATCTGAGCAGGCACATTCAAGATGACAGGATTTGTCTGTAAGCTCAGTTACAATCCGTTGTTTCACATTTAAATAAATGGCATGGATACTTCAAAACGTTTAGGACCCTTTCAGTGACCTTAGGTACTTTTCCAGTGGATCTGTGGGTACAGACCTCTGTTGGATAAGCCAGTCCCTGAGGGTCTAAACAAGGACGGTCCTAAGGGTGTAAGTCTGCCTGTGATCAGTGAATACTGGGTTACTCTCCAGAACCTCCCCAATGACCCTGTCTGAGATAAAGTAGGAGTAAAATTCTTGATTTACTTTCTCAACTCTTACGTCAGTGAGCGTCTTTACATACACTTACTCATCCGATCATCTGCAATTATCTGATTACTCAACTGGTCATTTATACAACATACATTGGCTGTTGTGTTTCTTTTTCTTTCAAAGAATTTCTCACCCCAGAATTAAACACAGCACAAAATTATAAGTAGTGACACAGCCATTGAACACTGGAGGCTCAGTGAAAGATGGAATATACTCAAGACTCATTCAAGAATGCATCAGTAGCAACGGACTCAAGCTACAATTCAAATGTGCGCCGCATGTATCCAATTATCTTGAAACTAATCACACGCTTTATAATAAAACATGCAGTTAGTCAGTGTTCTATAAGCTCCGACGATATCCTCGATATGATCAGAGAAGTATCGTCTATCACAATAACAAAAAAAGGAATCATGAAACAATAAAATAGTCAAACTGCCCATCCCTACTCGAGTTTATCAAGTGCATGAAAACGATGTCATAAAACTGTAAGAACAGCTTTAAGAAGAAAAAAAACCCACGCAGTCATGATTGTTTCATCTCTATTGAGAACATCTCAATGGTAGATTTGAAGTTTCAATGTATAAATGCACATTTTGGACATTTACTAATATAACTCAGTCTTTCTAAGACCATGCACTACTGGCACCCTTTTTAAGGATTGCGAAAAAAATTTAAGAATTATCTTACCATGTAATTAACAATCTCAACAACTCTTTTTTTCATGCCTGCTTAATCCAATTCAATGACGCAGGGAGGTTTAGTCTAACTCCTAACACCGACACAAAAGCCAAGAACAAAACTAAAGAGGTCACTGGAGTATACAGAGAAACCCACAAAGACCATGCAAAGCCACACAGACAGAGCCTAGGCATTGACTGAATTTGTCATTGAAGGTGCATTACCACAGTCACATATATACATAAAAACATACACAGATACTTTTGCACATAGTGTATATGATCAAAACTCACAGAATGATTTCAGAAACAAAAGGGAAAATTATTTATCTGAATACCCCAGCAAGTAATGGGTGAAGGGAGCCTATGTTTTAGGCCATGTCCGGACCATGAAAGCTGCCATATTGAATCAAAGGCAAGTCCCCCCCCCCCTTCAAATGAGAAGGTGGTCATGTAGCATATCAACGAAGACCAGAATTGTCTTGGAAATCAGTTGCCGCAATATCTCAAAGATCAAAACTTTTGTTGTTGACATTCACGGCTAACTGTAGATGGAATAACCAAACTTTAAGAACCGGGACTGTGGACAACAAGCTCACAGCTACAGCAGAAAACTTTCAAAGGATGGCCCTGATAGATGTGTCGAGTTTAACTAACATCAATGGGATCCCACATTCACACAGAGCATTCTGTTCGGTGGCAAGGCCGAAAGTACTGGAGTGAAGAAAACCCTCACTAGATGGCAGACAACCAAAGTTGCATGTAATGTTAAGGTTATGGTGTGAAATAAGGTATATGTGAAGCCTAACAATACTACAGGAAAAAGCGTTCCTATACATTTTGCCTGAAGATGGCAGTTTCCCTGTTAATTCCAACAGAATAGGTCGAACCAGATCAGTGAGGCCCCCGCCTATATCACATGACATCAACAATATTTATTGCAAATCTGTTTTTTGAGACAATACCAGTCTTCTTTTGATATGTTATATAATCACCCTGTACACTTTGTGCAAAGTAACAATAATTCATGTAGTATCATTCAGTCAACATGGACATTAAATATTACATAACTTTATGTGATTTAATTTTTGTCCCCAGAGTGTTTATGAACTCCTGCTGGGTCAATCAACTTTCTCTTCCACCATGACAGAAATATGAGATGACCAAGAGGCGTCAAGACTTATCAACATGGTGACAATTACACAAAAGCAAAATAAAACATGTAAGCTAATCTTCATGGAGTCAGACAGCGGCTATAAAAAAAGCTGCACGTGCTGGAACACCCATATTCACTAGTCAATACTAAAAGACATTTAAAACATAAAAGGAATAATGAACTTCCATGAATAGATCACTACTGTATCCTCCCTTATAACATTTGACCTTAGTTAGGATACACATGGACCTGGTGTACCAGAAGCTTTAAAATAAAGATATAAAGATACATAAAGATACAACCAATCTGCATTTGGACAAGAACACGCATTCATCCACAGAGTAACCACAGACTGAAGATGTACAGTATTTAAACCTGAGATGCAAGTTAAAGTGGAGATTCCACTGTAGAGTATCTAGAACCCTAGAGAATCTGAAAAGATTATGTAATGAGGAACGTCTCAAATCTCTGTAGAGATTTGTAGAGTTTGTAGTGCTAAGGAAATACTAAATTTGATGTCATTTCGTCTACTTCATTCAGAGGGTGCAGGACTTCTTTCAGTTAATAAAATTTAAAAAAGTCAGAGCAGAGGAAAAAGCTCTCTCAGCCTTAGCCCCCCAGCTATGGAATAAACTTCCCACTTTAGTTAGAGATTCAGACACTCTCCATTTTTAAGCCTAGGCTAAAGACATTATTTTCTCACGTTTTTGGTTAGATTTAGACTGGGATTCTTTGCTCAGGTCGGCCCTTGCCTCTTGGCTGTGTTAAATTCTGATTCTTCCCCTTTAGCTATGCTTCTACAGTTAATGCTGCACCTAGCATCAGTGACTGTTAATAGACTCTGTGCTCCTAACCCATTAGTAACTACATTTTCTCTTTTCTCTCCAATGTGATATTCCAGTATCAGTTCCAGCACCACACACTTAGATGCTCCTCCACCTCAGCATCACTCTTCTGGTCTTCATTAACAATAACCAGTACCACCACGCCTGGGTCCAACCAGAGTGCAGTAACAACTTAATTATTCAATTAACATCTAAGCCACCCAAGGAGGATGGGTTGGGTTTTGGAGTCTTGGTCCTCCCAAGGACCTTTTAAGCTAATACAATATTGTAAAGCTGCTTTGAGACAATGCACCATTGTAAAAAGCGCTATAGAAATACATTTGACTTAACTAGATCTGCACACCTTTTAATGTCTGTATTATGTTCAGTGAAACAGAACCAGACATTTCCATGGTCCCAGATTGGTTTAGATAGTTTGCACACAGTTTTTAAAACAATAACATTAAACAAAACACAATTTGAAGACATTTAGTTCATCTTATAAAACTAGAAACATCTAAAGTGTGAAAGAAAATAGAACTTCATTCATTTTCTGCCATCACGACTGAAATTCTCTAATCTGTCAGCAATGGTAGCAATTGCTTGTTCATACTAATATTCTGTCATTCAAACATCAATAAGATGTACATAAGTCAGATTTCTATTTCACATTATAACTCATTTACCCATCTCTATCAAGGATGGCTATAGCTATGGAGCAGAATGCACATTATAACAGGTGAAAAATAATTAGGTATTACATGAAGTAGATACTAGAGCATTTCCTAAAAGACCAGTGTTGGTTGAAAGTTCACAATCATTCCACAAGGCCTAATGATTAACAATTGAACTTGGGCAATGTCAAACTGTAACCAAATGTCCCAGTGAGCAACGGGATAACCTGTTGAGCAATATGCTTACAGAAATGCTTGTAATATTTCAGTCAAACCAAATTAAACTGCCAGCTTGAGAAAAAGGACAAGTCACCACAGTTACGCAGCAACTAGATTACGACTGCTAAGAGCAAACAGAGGTTATGAGATGTTTCCTGTGAACAATTTTAATGCTCCTATAATTTAAAGAAGTTAGAAAGCATTAGGATTGCTGAAAGTGACCATCTTCAGACAATTTCCTGTACAGGAATAACCCAAGGTGCACATGTGTAGCTCCAAACATTTGCAGGTGTTGTCCCTGATCTGTATGATGTGAATTTAAAGAGTGATGTTGTGTTTAAAGCACTTTTTGCCACTCTTAACGCAGTCTTTACGTTAAAGTGCAGTATCTGAACAAAACAATTTGTACGTATTTGCTGACTATCGACGGCGTTTAAGTACAGAACACAGACTACGTTAGTTTGCAGAGCTGTTTCACATGTGTTCCGTGTCAACCAATTAACCACAGGACTGTAGTATTTAGACAGAATAAATTATAGAAAGACGTTCTTAAATTTATCGCTGCCCATCTCCAGGTATGGGCGACGGCCGCGTTGTACTTTTCCTACCCGTATTCAACACATCCCGCCTGCCGGGCTCGGTAGGTCTCGTCTGCTGCCCTGGCCAGGGATGCTATTTATATGCACAACAAGCGAGCCAAACGATTGGTCGACATCTCGCAAATGCGAACTTCTAGCGAATCATAATAAAAGAGACTGGATCTGTCGGAATACAGGTAGAAAAGAGAACGTCAGGCCCTTCGTCTGCCACCTTTACGCTCCCAAACTTACCTGCATTCCGGGAACTTGAACAGGCACCGGTGAATGGGCCATTTTTATAGAAACAAACCCAACAGTCACGACCACCAAAAACAGAAGAGTTTGTTGAAGATTTCCCGCTTGAGTTATTTCCAAACGCGTCTTCTGTCCGCGAAAGTGTATAAACTGGCGAGCTAACAAACTACCTTAAAGTGGGCAGCTTGCTAGCTGACGGACTAGCTTTAAACACTGAAACTTTCAACTTTAAACTAACACACGGTCATAAATGACCATGGCTTGCTCGTTTAAATCGACGCGTATGCTGTAGAAACAGGTTCCCCAGTATTTGAATAAACGTCGAAAGCACGTCACATTCTTCTAAGCTTTGAAGAAACTTTAAAAGAGAGTCGCAGACGCCATATTACAACCTGCAGTGGAACTTGTTTTTTGACTGCTCTGTCCGTTGGGTGGAGTCGCGCGCACATACTGACTGAGCAACGACGTCACTCATGCCAAGCGTTTATAATGGAACTAGTGTGTGCTACAGCATTACTCACCTACACACACACACACACCTCCACCCAACTGTGTTTAGCTCAACCATCTCTTAATTCATTATATATCAAACCAACCCGCCATACTCGCTCTTTACCCTCAAACACGGAATTAAATTCTATCAGAGACGTGTGCTATCATTTGCATGTACATGGGCTATGTAAATAAAAATGCAAGAAAAGCACAAACTAGGAGAAGTGACTCAGTACGTGCTTCGGTGCAGCTGTAGTCAACACAACCTTTACACGTACACATACTTTACACGTGTCGTTACTATATTTGTGAAGTGTTGATTCTAGAAAGGGGGCATTGACCATGTGGTAATAAGCCTACCCTCTCTCTTACAGAAGTTATAAGTATTTGTATGTTTCTCAATGTTTTAATCACAGTTCTTCCCTTCTAAGAGTAGCAGTGGCTCCTGTGCCTGCTAACACAGGAGGGGACATCAGTCCATTGCAGGGCAGGGCAGGGTAGGGTATCCCTTTTCCAGCACCAGGGAATAATCCCACAACCAGCCCCCAGTTTGTGAAACAAAGCCAGTCATGTCTCGATGTGGCACCCACCCTAGCTGGAACACATCCACCTTTATTTAATCCAGGTCTCTGCAGTGGTGAGACCACTGCATTACCTAAGCACATAATATTTATTATTATATGTGAGTATTCATATACTTACAAGGGACTTCTTAGTGCTGTAAATTAATTAACCTAGTTCTAAAAAAAGAATCAAAGCTCACATTACTGCATTAGCAATTTACAACAAAACCCTGATGGAAAAAAGATGGATTTTACTCCACCTGTGAAATAATTGTGGTACCATAGCTTTGGTCTCATTTGCAGCATCTGAGTGAGAATGGCTTGCCATCACTGATTGCATCATTTATGGACAATGAATTCTAACTTAGCAAATTACAGGAATCTCAAGAGAACGTGGGTCAGAGAGAAAGATCAAGCCCCCAAGCAATCAAGTTCTATCAAGAAATGGTTTTAATGGAATAAATTGCAATTGGGTTAGAAAGTTTAAGTCCTGACTTTAATCCACCAGAAATGCTGAGGAAGAATCTGAAGCAAGCAGTTCACCTGAGGATGACTAAAATTCCTTCAATCCAATGTACAGGACTGATTGACATTTGGGAATTTGGAATTTGGCATCGGAAATACTTAGTTGCATCTATTGTTGCACAAGGAGATTGCTTCAAATACTGAAACAATATCTTTGTGAAACACAGTTCAGTGTGAGCTTGGGAGACTTTGGGAGAGACTCTGGGGTTTATTATTGTTCAAAAAAATACATCCTCAGTAACTGATAACAGGCCTATTTGACTTATACAAATGTGAAAATGGCTTATAACATTGTCTAAGTGTTTACTGAGACAAGGCAGAAAAACAAAGATAAGAATTTAAGAAGATACATGTTTAATTAATATGGAAGAATTACTCATTTTTATAATGGAATGGAACAGAACTGATCCTGAGGGGAACTCTACATTTTAGAGGCTCTTTGTAGTGGACTGGTCTAGAAAAAGCCCAGGAATAAATTTCGTTTATTTAGTCAGTCCAGCCCTACATTAAGGGAGATATATGAAAATCCCTTCTAATCTTTCTTTGAGGAACATTATTTTTTAACATTTTTTAACATTTTTTTCAATGCATTTCTCAGCCTCTTGTTGGTACTGTTTTTGAAGCAAAATGATTAAGATAACCAGTGGACATCACCTGTTTGAAATCACTTTCAAATCAATTTCTTTTCCTCATTACTAACCCTAAACTGCCATGTCCAAATCTTTTTTCTGGAATATGTTGACGATAAATATGAAATATCATTGGTTCACATTGCCTGTAATGAACTCTGCTTATTGTATTTCCATTTACCAATTTTTTTGATTTGGGATTGTATTTCTAAATCTTACAATTCTGAAGCTTTTTTTAAAATCTTGAATCAATCAAGTCTTTTTATTCTCTCAAAGTCTCTAGAGAGTATTGCTGAATGTTTCCTATATACAGCAATACCTGTTGCAGCACAGGGAAAATCTTTCCATTGAATTGTAATGCATAATTAGATACAAGACAACATAAAAACAACACGGGGCAACCAGGCAATATTTGCATAAGATTTTAATGTCAGTCAAAATAAATAGCTACACTATATCACACCATTAGAATACTACTGGTAGGTGGTGCGACAAGGATAAACATGCTCTGTTTAAAAAACAAAACAAAACAAAAAACAATTGGTCCATATTCCCCTACATTCCCTAGATGCTAACTCAGGCCAGCTGAGTACACATTTAGTATGTATCTACAAAAACATGTTTTCATGTTGTATGACAAGCGAATGTTACAAATGAAATGCATGTTACATAGTCAACTGGATGCATTATATTGCAAATCTGTACACACTTGAATGGTATTTGAGTTCTAATTTCAGAATAAATGCATTTACTCTATTCTAGTGCTAGTTTTAAATAGTTACTGTAATATTTTGTCCCAACAGTGAATTAATAAATAAGTGGGAGTCACCACGAGAGTAGTCCTCTTTCATACAAAGGCTGATTTTCTAAATCTCAAACGCATTACAATGTGGGTTCAAGGTTATTAATACTTAGACATGGTCCATACCCAAACAAGGGCTGTGGCCATCAAGCCACCGGCTTTTATATAGATGGTGAAACAACAGACATTGCAAATAAAATGTTTTAGTAAATAACACCTGACCAGCTACAAACAGAATGAAAGAGGGTATTGGTATAAAAAATGGCAGCATTTAAAGTCACCCAAAGCAAGCTGTAATGTTCTTTGGCTTTGCTAAACAGCTTTTTCCCACAGCACCCATCTTCAAGTCATGCCCTGCAAAAACTATGATAGTGTCTAAATAAGAAATCAGAATACAGGAGTTTGGAAAAAGAGATCCAACAGTCATAGGGAAGAATTGTGCCACTTGATTTAAGCTCCATTTAAACAAGGTCTTCAGCAAACAGAAGCTGAGAATTTGAAAAAGGTCCTTTGTTTGGTCCATCTCACTCTTTCTCTGTGTTCCCTCATTTGTACGTGTCCTGAAGAAAGCAATGGTTCATGCTGCTACACTCCTCTAGTCTGTTCAAGAAGAGTTTTTCAAACGTTTAGAAGTGCTTTTAATCTGGCATGTCAATGCACAGTTTAGGTGGTGGAACGAAGTACTTTCCAGGACTCTGGGTGATGACCACGCCCGTCTTCTTGCGGAACATGGGACCGATTTTAACCGGCTCATGAGAAGGGAGCTCTTCAGACGCATCAGAGTCCTCGTGCTGCAGGTCATAAGAGATGTTGCCATACTCGCGCAGGAAAGGGAAGAGCTCCAGCAAGAACTGGCAGAAGTCCTTTCGAATGCCAAACCACCCTAAGCAACAGGAAGAGCAACAGATAAAGATTATATTAGATTCAACTTTATTACTATTGTGCTGAGTATGAATACATAGCCACTGAAATACAATTAGCATCTAACCAGTAAATAAAGGAAAGGAAATAAAAAGAAATGTCAATGTTACAACAACAACAACAACAGACAAAAACAGTTTCATTTACAGTAGCATTTAACATGTAACAGTTTAGCAATGTAGCTTGTTAGCCCAATTACCACATGAACAACCAAGTAAATAAAGTGGCCTGACAGGCCACAGGTACTCAAAACAAAAATATAAAACAGATGGAAAAAAAGATAAAAGTCAACCTACAGTGATTGCCTCCTTTTTGCCCAAATGTGGTTGCCATCAGTGTTACAAGAGAGATCCACAGGGGCACAAAGACGGGGACAAACTTAGATTCATAATGACCATCCAGTTTGTGGACAAGCAGAATCTGGAAGATTTGATATTGAAAACAGAACAGTTCTATGAGTTGGACATAAGCATTTTAAAATAAATAGAAGATATTTTAATGCTTGTATTATGTACTTTTAAGATCAAGCAAGGAATTGAATTATAAAGGACTAACAATCTTAGCATTAGCCCATTGGCAAAACATGCTGGACTATAAATAACTGAAAAAAGCCCCTGAAATAACTGGGCTAAAGTAATAAATATCGATTGCTCTACGTGCTCTAAACTGGGAAAACTAAAGTGGTTGGGGCTGTTTGAACACATTTTAATAAAGAAATCTTAAAACACTGCTTCTAATTCTCATTATCAAATAAATTATTTAGTTTAAGTTTACATTGTTTTGTGTTTAGATGTTTTTCTGTAGAGATATACCATTTAACATCCACGTCACATCTCACCATCCTCACATATTAATAAGACACACTGCACAGTGTTTTATTTTAAACAAAAATCTGAATTACAATCTGAAAACATTTACTACAGTACTGTAATATTACAATCATTCTAAAGCAATACTTATTATCTTTGTGTATTTTACAAAAGCTGAAGCTGCTACCAGAAGCAGAGAAAAAAACTAATAAAAAATATAACAAAAGTTTTTAAAATAACGTTCAAAACAGTGATTCTCTTTTCTTTCAGCAAGTGTCTCAAGGCTTCACTTGTACTAGCTTAGGTATTCAGATATAAATTAGATGTATATACTGTATGACTAAGGTTGTCTCAATTATTGCATAATCGTCTAATTGCCATTATTTAAGATAATCATAATTAACTGAAAATATCACAATTATGTAGGACTACAGTAGTTTTCCTTGGTTGGTAGATTTCTGCACAGTTGGTTGTACTGGGTTTAGAAAACTATGTTTAAATAAAAGAAAGCAATCATCAAATTAAGTCTGAAGAAAAAAAGTAAATTAATTGAGATGTAACGGGGCATTTGTGTGAGATGTGGGGGCATGAACATACAGCGCATCATTTGAACAGTAATCTATTTATGCTGCTAATTAAACATGGCTAATAAGCAAGATGGCTTTCCAGTCACATCATTTATTAGTTGCATCCAGTAAACAGTCAGTTAAATCATTACTTGTTATAAGTTGTTACACTGTTAGAAGTTCTGACAGCAATTATTACATCCAAGCTTAAAGGCATACAAATGTATTACATACAGTATCTCACAAAACTAAGGTCACCCATCACATTATTGTCGCTAATTTTATTATATCTTTTCATGAGACAACACTGAAAATATAACGCTTTGATAAAATGTAAAGTAGTCAGTCTACAGCTTATTATAACAGTGTAAATTGTTGTGCCCCCCAAATAACTCAACACAAGGCCATTCATGTCTAAATTATTGGCAACAAAATTGAGTACACATGGCCAAACCGTGCCCAAAGTGTCGATATTTTGTGTGGTGAGTTCACTAAAGCTTCACAGGTTGCTACTGGAATCCTCTTCCACTGCCCCATGACAACATCACAAAGATGGTGGAGTCTTTGCTCAATAAGTTATAGGTCTGGAGACAAGCTTGGCAAGCATTGCACCTTTACCCTCAATTTCTTTAGCAAGGCAGTGGTCACTTGGAATACTGTCCTGCGGCCCAGTTTCTGAAGGGAGGGGATCATACTGTGCTTCAGTTCGTCACTGTACAGTATTCAGGGTTCCCTTAATAAGCTGTAGCTCCCCACAGCCGACAGCACAAACCATGACATTCCCACCACCACTGTAAGTAAAACACACTTGTCTTTGTACTCCTCACCTGGTTGCCGCCACACCCGCTTGATATCATCTGAAGTTTATTTGGTTCCCGTAATCCATGTGCTTATTCTGCTTGTTTTCTCGTGTGCCATCTTTAGAAGAGGCTTCCTTCTAGCAGCAATGCACACCAATTTGATACAGTGTGCAGCATATGCGGTTAAGGTACTGGACTATGGACCACAACAACCAGGGTTCAAATCCCACCTCTGCCACAGTTGGGTCCCTGAGCAAGGCCCTTAATCCACAATTGCTTGGTTTGTAAGACTGTATTAATTGTAAGTCGCTCTGGATAAGGGCGTCTGCTAAATGAGGTAAATATAAATGATAGGCTGACCCCCACCCATTTAACAAGTGCAGCAATGCAGACTGCACTCTTACATCCATTTTAAGAAGCTAATATGATGCTCAGCACATGCACTACCACACTTCTTTGGTTGACCACGGTGAGGCCTGTTCTGAGTGAAACTTCTTCTGTTAAACTGTTGTATTGTCTTAAACACTGTGCTGCAGTTCACTTCCAGGGTGTTTGCAATCTTATTATAGCCTCGACCATTTTTATGTAGAGCAAAATGTCTTTTTTTCAGATTCTCAGAGCGTGTTTTTGGCATTAAATTCCATGTTGAACTACCAGTGACCAGTATGAGAGAGTGTAAGAGCAACAACACCTAAATTAACACAAATTAGGTGAATTAGGAGTCACATGATACAGAGGAGGGGTTTTGCCATTTTCACTTATGGGTGTATTCACATTTATTGTCAGAGCTTTAGAAATTAACGGCTGTGTTATTTTGAGGGCACAGCAAATTTATACTGTTTTACAAGCTGTAGACGGACTAATTTACATTGTATCAAAGTGTCATATCTTTAGTGTTGTCACATCAAATGAAATAATACAATGGTTACAAAACGTGAGGGGAGTACTCAGTTTTCTGAGACTCTGTATCATATCATATACTTGTTTTGTTCAATAAATTAAATTGCATAGAGTGTATACATCATTCAACTATTAGTAAACAAACAGACCTACTAAAACAAGTGTGGGTGTCATAACAGATGTCTATTTATTTCTAATTATTTTATGACAATTAACCGACAGCTGCAATTTCATGATCATAACACCCTAAGAACGACAGATTCTCATTTCCTATTATAATTCTAGATTCTAATCCCTAAAGATCTTTTAAAGACCTGTTAATGCAAATAAACATTGATCAGATGGAATTAAACGGTGCAGATAAGCTCATAAAGCATTCCATCAGCCATAAATTGAATACTGTTGATCATTGGATGTAACAGTTATCCCAAACAAGCCTCAATTCACACATTTACCTCAAAGGTCAGCAGGGGCACTACAATGGCCATCCAGCTGATGGCCATGGTGATGTGGGTACGACGCTGCTCAGCGATGACATCCATCGAGCGTAGGAAAAGAACAGACCAGACAATGTAGTACAGCACCACCAAGCACAGGAAGGACATAAGGATCCATAGGGGCACACACACCACCTGTCAGAAACCACATCGTCATTTCCTCGCATCAGTGGTGTTTCCGTTCACTTACGAGAATTATGAATTTGAACTAGTGCTGGCATCCAATTCAAATGCTTAATCTGGTTAACCTAGCCAATTTTCTCATTTTAAATGGATAAAGCTCATTTTACACATGTTACACTAAATACAATTTTAATTAAAAACCACTACATTGACATGTGTGTGAATGGCCAATACTAACTACTATCGACTCATCAGATCAAGCCATCTTCATCTTTTGCTCCATTTACCAGTTCTTATGCTCACATTCTCAATGTACATGCTTTCAGTGGTGGACTGGGGTCAGCATAATACCCATAGCCCTTTTTGATTTAAAAATTAACTCTGATTGTTAAACAGGTTATGTGCAGAATTAGAATCTTTCTGCAAACCGCTCTGTGCTTAAACTGATTCTGATCAAAACTGAGCATGTGTTATCAATGGAGGGTGTGGCACAATGGAAGTAAACAGTAGTAACAAAATGGCAGTACACAGCTTACTTATGAGCATTTGTGCTGTTATTACTATGTTACTATAATTATGAGATGAAGTAAAATGCTTCACTTTGTAGACATTTATTTAATGCCCACAGAAGTCCTAATGGTTCTCATGTTTTGGGTTCAACATGGAATTAACTTTTAGACTTCCACGATTAGTGGTTCAAACCATCTTATTTTTGGTCAAAATGCAGTTCAAAATAAAGTGCACAACCTGAAAGGAATCCGGTCCTTTGAAGTCGAAAAATTCAATCTGACAGGTCTGCCTCCATACACGACACTGTATCTGACATCATTCCATCATATCTTGTGGTAAATTCATTCATTTAGACATGCATGTATTCATTTACATTATTTAAAGTCATCTATAAAAGAGATTTCATATCACACTAGAGACCACTGAAACTTGAATTGAATTCAAATCTACAGTTAAATAAGACAAAAAAAGCTACAGCCTTTTTTCACTGCCACACAACAATGCGTCAGTAACCACAGAGCAAAGCTGAGCAAACACATCCCCATCCCCTCAGCTAAAGCCTAGTTATAACCTGTGGAATAAGCTAAAAAGCAGAGTCTACAAAAGAAGATCTAGGAACTTAGATGACCTGGCTCATCCAGGTACTGTATTAGGAAGCAGCGTTCCAAGAGTCTTTGCCCTGTATTTCTCCGTTATCATGCATCCCAGGAAAAGACTCTGTAAAACTTTACTGGTAAAGGGATGCTGCATAAAGTAATAAATCCAGGGTCACAAATAACTGCAAAATGAGGTTTAGTTAATAAACATATTGGCAGAATAAATGCATTTCAATAAAGATTAGAGTGCCTTATTATTCAAGTGTGAGATTAAGCTCATTAAAATAACAGCATATTCTATAAGCTTTATAACATTAATCTTCAATCAAAGTGGCAGGTATGGAGCTGACTATATATATATACTGCTCAAAAAAAATAAAGGGAACACTGAGTTACATTGTGCTGTTTAAGTGTATATATATATATATATATATGTGTGTGTGTGTGTGTGTGTGTGTGTGTGTGTGTGTATGTATGTATGCATGCATAAATGCAATGCATGAAATCTATTTCGTCCACCTGTCTAAAAGTCTTGATTGTGAGATTATCAGACCTTACCAGCCATGGCCAGTTGATGATTTTGTCTAGCCGCAGAGCGATGAAGATGAACTGCAATATGTTTACAGAGCACAGGATCTCAAGCTGACAGGAAGAGTTACAGAATAATAATAAGTTATGTGTTGAAAATACACTAAAATGTGGTCAAATATGTCCACAAAATGTAACTGACCTCAAGAGAGCGGTCATGCCTAAAGCCCCACACGCACGCAGCCACCGAGACAGGCGAGACAAAGAATAGGGGCATAAAGACTAGCAGCCAGAAATGTTTACTTCTCTCCACACGGTCACATACCAACACCTCAAATGTGAGCAGGAGGAGATGGATTCCAACAGCAATCAGCATTGCCTTGAACTCCACGCAGGTCTCCCCCTCAGCCCTAAAAAAAAAACAGTACAGTCTTATAAGTTTGGAACAAAGTTACACAAAACATACCTCCTGCATTTTTTCTCACCTCAAAAACTATACACTAGTGCCATTTTTTGCAATTTCACCAGGTTAATTTTATTTTGCATCAAAAAAGTAGTACATACCAGTGAAATACCAGTGCTGTCCACTGATTCAAACATTTAATTGCTTGCTTACATATAATATGATCTTCAAAAAGCACTACAGGGCCATGTAAACAAACAGTACACAAACAGCTCAATGGTTTTATTAATTTTAAATTACTTAAACAGCTGTGCTGGAGTTTTAGAACATTGTGTTCACTCACTGTGCATGCATCCTCTAATCCTGCACCAGTGCTCACATGATGCTGGTGGCTGGACATTTTTGTCCACAACACCCACCAATACATCACCACTACATCAGTGTCATTGCAGAGTTGAGAAGGATCCACCAAACAAAGTACCTGATCTGTGGTGGTCCTGACCTTGGTACAATATGTCTGCATGATTCAATTGTGTGTCCATTTTGTTCGCATTGTCACCTTTTTTTAAAGACAATGTGGGTGAAATATTAATTCAAGAACACTTGAGCGAGATAAGATTTTGACCTGAGTGCAACACTGCTTTTATGGAGTGTTGATTAGGTTTGTCTCAATACTGGTGCTCTTGCTGTCTACTTCCTATGTAGGGTGTTCTCTATGCACAGCTTTCTAGCCGACAAATAACTAGTTAATGAGACAGTAGTGCTGGGTAGTATATTGGTTAAACCGCTTAATTTTCTGTACGATATGCATTTTTCATTATTATATACCAATGCATAGCAGAAACACAGCTCTAATGCTGTGTAGAACAACACTGCTGAACAGCATACTGGGTAAAGCTTTCCAACAAGCCAAGCAGCACAACAAACACCAAAGCCTAGAAATAGTCTGTTAACAGTTGGCAAAGGCTCCATCAGAATAAAGCGCAGGGCACAGAAATGGATTTCATATCAAAGTGAGACCGGAGATGCAAAAGAAGAATTATAATGTGAATGCAGAATCTCTTAAGACTGAGCAATGAGCAATAGACCTACTGTCTTGCCGGAGCAAAAATACTTCAGCCAAAAAAAGGCACAGTCGTTTCTTTTTAAAGTTCTGTATTTAATATGTTGCAGATTGCACAATAAACTGTTTACATTCTAGTTCATTATAAAAGTCTGCCATTCCGTCTCAAATATCTGCTTCTGGGCCAGAGAACCACAGATGAACTGTAAAATGCTTTTACTAATGTAACTTATAATTAAGTTCATTTGTGTAAAAGAAATGTGAGTTTGTTTAAGGAACTTTAAGAAACTTTCTGTTTAAGAACCCCCTCCCGCCCTTCGGAACAGGCAGGGTGGTGTACCCTCGGAGGCCTGTGCTGCCCCCTCCCACATCTCGACCCGTGAGGCGTTTATTGTCTCCACCCTGCACTGTTTTTTTTCGGGATGGAGTTTTACTGTCACGCATTGATTATGCACACCTGTCCCGGATCAGTGGGAACTACTTATAAGCTTCGCCCACGTTAATGTGGTGCAAAGCTTTCTTTGGTACACGTTATGATTTGGATTTTTGTTTTGTGTTTGACGCAGGTGATGTAGGTTCTTCTATCGTCACTTCCAGCTTTTGATCCTACCCGCCTGTCGTCTGGTTATGTTTAGTTCTGTTTTCCGTTCTGTTTATTAAATTACAATAAACCTTGTATGTCCCACATGCCGCATAGGTTTGCGTTTGCAAAGTGCCCTTAGTGTGTGTGTGTGTGTGCGTGTGTGTGTGTGCAATATGATGGGCTGACACTCTTAAGGGTTGTTTCTGCTTTATGCCCTGTATTACCAGATAAACACTGACTTTCCCACGACCCTAAATAGGTTTAACCGTTTAGGAAAACGAATGAATGAGTTTGATTGTATCTCCATCTGAACCATGAACACCTCTTTTGACAAGACGTAATTGGACTGCAGGTACCAATAATTTTTGCTAGTTTTTGATAGAAAGTGGTGCTGGACATCTTCCGATTCTGAAGGGAAGCAAGTTTCTTGTCCACAAACAAATATTGTTTCCAAGACATCTGGAAACAACCATTTGCCAGGATATTATAAAAAGATATTTCTCATGTAGTATAGTCAAGTCGCACCTCGTTGCTGTACTCAGACATGCCATGACATTACTCTGATATTACGTTATTACTCTGCTACTTTCTTTAACAACATTATAAAAAAAAAAAAATAAATAAATAAAAAAAAATCACACTGGGGATTTCCATTTCATTCTTCACACTAGTGTGTATAGAGTGTGTTTAATATGCATTTCCTTTATTACTTTGCTTGTTGTTTTTACCTACATGAACTAACATGAATTTGGATGAATGGTGTTCTTGGGCTGCAGGTTATTTGAGCGACCCTATTTGTGTAGGCTATTTGTGTAAAGTCTATTAATTAGAATACAAAGCAAGTCTATAAGTCACTCTGAACAAGGGCATCTGCTAAATGTTTAAATATAAATGCATAATATTAAGATGGAGAACGCACTATTTTGAAGTATACATGACTTCAAAATAATGAAATGCAGTCATTATTAAAACTTACTGCATTATAGCCTGGCATTCCTACCCTGATGCCCACTGACCTGTACTGAGGGTTGTGTGCCCAAACCCCAGTGCCCACAGAAGCCCCAATGATGACCATCAGCTTCCAGAGCCAGATAGGTGCAAACACAGCCCAGTAGCTCCACTCTATGTCTTTGTCCAACCGCAGGGACAGCAGTACAGAGAACAGCAGCAGACATGCATAGATCAGGAACTTGCTGATAGGATAAAAGAAGTAAAACACCAGTCATTAAAAAGAGAATTTCCAAAAAAGTCATTAAAACCCAGGAAAAACAATACATTTATTATATTGCCACTTAAGCCTTTTTCAATTTATATACTATAAAAGTGTACTTGTTCCCAATTTGTGTTCATATAAAAATTCTCTTTGCAAAGGCTTCAGTATGCATGGTGACTAACTTGCAACACATCTTAGGGTCTGCTAATGATGCACGATATATGCACAAACCTTTGCATCAATACTTGCGAGGCCTAGGTAAAATGAAGCCTGTTTTGCACACAGTCAATTAAAAATGACCCATGCTGTTCTGACTTCCTACAGAGTAGCAAGACGTTCAAAAAACAAATTTCATACATTACAGATTAGCGCATCTCCACTTGTTTTTCAGTCTTTTTCCATTAAGAATGTTAGTACGTTAAGGTCATATAGTGGTGTTTGTTAACACTTGATCTTTGTTGCCATTCTTCTCTATAGCCAAGACATTCTACCATCCCAAATCAGAAAACGCTGGGAGTTTGAAAAATGCAAACGATCATAATAATAATTGTACTATTATTTAGTATCATTAGACAATACTATTGACTTTTATTTCATTGCATTGCAGACAGTATTAGCCTAATCCAAGATATTTCATTTTTTGTCTGGCCATCTATATTTAATTTGCATTGCAGGCTGGCAGTCCAATCCAAAAATCACTTAAAAGACATTTTAAAACACATTTTAGGACTGTACCAAGAGATGAAGTGTTTCAGGTGCTACTTTGTGATGGTCCATCCCAGATGCCTCCAAGTACAAAGAGATTGACCGCACTTCTAGAAATGGTCAACATAAAGTTTCTAGTTTGCACAGTAGTGTTTTAGTTTTAATTGGCATTGGTGACTCTAATTGTGTACTACAGTGCTGGACAAAGGTTTGCCAAATAAATCTTCTGCCCATAAATTTCTCATGCACGTGCTGACAAACTGTAGATCCTCTGGCCACCGTTGCGTGTCAAAGACTATTGAATTTATACTATATCATTGTTTAGCATGTGTAGTATAGTATTTGCAGGCCTGAAATGGATCTTTATTAACAAATTAAGTTAACAAAACAAGAAATTATTGTATATTGTGTTCATACTTTCTGCAATGAATGCGTGTCTAAGTAAATCTAAGACAATGTGTTTTTTATTTGGAATATCCATACTGTTTTGTCCATTATGATATGACGATTATGATAAGTAATTTTATTGTTTCACAGTTCTACTAGAAGACATTGTAATCACTCATTAGTAACAATAGATCTATAACTTACTCTAAATTCAAACTGTTAGCGTTTATATTTCAGACTGTCAGCCAGCTTTTTAAACTTCGCAGCGAAAGCTAACTAGCCCTCTGAGGAATAATCCAACAAATTAAGGTTGCTGTGAATTGTGTTAAGAAGCTGATAGAGCACGTGTATTGGTTAAAGTGTAAGTTTAGTGTTGTGTAGTTAATGGTAGTTTATCAAATGGTTACCCAGGTAAACAGAAGTAAACAAAGATGTCACAATGCTAACAGCAGGCCTGGATCTTACTGGCTAACCAAACCGTTTAACACAACCCCCCGTGTGAGTTTTACCTCGGATTAAAATCCTGAAAGAAGCCCCGGAGATTCATCTTTTTCTTCTTTTCATAGCATATGGCCAGTTATGATCATATAAAACTCTTCTTAAAAATGAAGATACCGGAGGATACAACCAGGCACTAGACACGGGACGCTGAGGAATCGACTCTGTACCGAACTCTCACAACGCAGATGTTTCGATACACTGTTTCGGGGCGTGGTTTAGATGTCACGTGATAAAGACTGAAACCCCAACTCCTCGGTTATCTTCTGTATGTGGGTCAGGAGCATCTCTAAATGGTTCCATCAGATCTAGCAGTAGAGCAGCGCACAACTTAATCAATGTTTGTTTTCTACTAACTTAACATTTCTCAGCATATATACGTGTAGCATAAACCGAATGTAGCGCAGTAGTTACTTTCTAATTATATTCCTTCGTTTGTTGTTAAAAGGCCAATATTTCTTAAATCATTGAACTCAGGCTTCCAACCTTAGGAGAAAATATGTTTGAGAAAAACTACCAGCATTGGCAGCGACCACACTCAGCTTTGTCACCAATGTTATGCATTGTTGTTATTAATATTGCTGCTGGTCGTGCAAGAACATGTTTCCTATGTGGCAGACTGTGGCTGTGTAACGTATAACAGCTCCATGCTGGTGTCTATAAAACACACACACACACACACACACACACACACACACACACACACACACACACACACACACACACACACACACACACAACGAACTCTAACATGGATTTAAAAAGAAGTAAAAATAGAACTAAAGAGTTTTAGTAATAGTATTTGTTAGTATGGGCGGCACGGGGGATGGGGCTCGGTGGGGTGACACCGTTGCCTCACATCAAGAAGGTCCCGGGTTCGATCCCAGGGCGGGGCGGCCTGGGTCCTCCCCGTGTCGGCGTGGGTTTACTCCGGGCACTCCGGTTTCCTCCCACAGTCCAAAGACATGCGTGTTCGGTTCATTGGTGTCTCTAAAAAGTGACCCTTTTGGTGTGTGATTGTGTGTGTGTGTGTGTGTGTGTGTGTGTGTGTGTGTGTGTGGCCTACGATGGATTGGCGTCCCGTCTAAGGTTGTTTCTGCCCTTGTGCTCAGAGTTGCCGGGTGGGCACCAGCTGGGCCGCGACCCTCGAACAGTGTTAGTGTGTGTCAAACACAAACACACACACACCAGTACAAACAAACACACACAAACATACACACACAAATACAAACAAACACACACAAACATACCCACACAAATACAAACAAACACACACAAATATACACACACAAATACAAACAAACACACACAAACATACACACACAAATACAAACAAACACACACAAACATACACACACAAATACAAACAAACACACACAAATACAAACAAACACACACAAACAAACACACACAAACATACACACAAATACAAACAAACACGCACAAACATACACACACAAATACAAACAAACACACACACCAATACAAACAAACACGCACAAACATACACACACAAATACAAACAAACAAAAACACACACTCAACCACACAAACATAGACAAACAAACACACAAATAAACACACACATAAGCACACTAACACATGCAAATACAAACACACACACACACACACACACACACACAAATACAAACACACAAACATCCACACACACACACACACATATACAATCACACACAAATACAAACACACACAAACATCCACACACAAATACAAACACAAACAAATACAAACAAACACACAAACATACACACAAGCACACAAAACCAAACACACACATATACAAACAAACAAAAACACACACTCAAACAAACACACAAATACACACACACACACACACACACAAATACACACACACACTCCCCGTGTCTGCATGGGTTTACTCCGGGAGCTCCGGTTTTCTCCCACAGTCCGAAGACATGCGTGTTAATTGGTGTCTCTAAAAAGTAGCCCTTAGTGTGTGACTGTGCTCTTAACTGTGTGTGTGTGTGTGTGTGTGTGTGTGTGCCCTACATTGGATTGGCGCCCCGTCTACGGTTGTTGTTGAAAAGTATAGTTTTAGCAGGTTGTTTTATGTTATGATCTGTACCGTAGTATGCTATTAGTACTTTGTGATACGCTAGAATATACTTAGCATTTTATAGATATAAGAAATTCATTACTATATATATTTTAAGTATAAGGTATGTGTCGTTTTTCATACTTTTGATTGTGTAGTTATGTGTATGTCCGTTTTTTAGGAACATACTTTAAATTGATTTGTACACCGTGGATTCATTTTTTTTCAGCCTCTGATTTATTTATTTATTTTATTTTTTGTAATCTAGTCATAGTATTCTCCTTGTTATTTATTTTTTATTTTTTGTCTAACAAGTCGTTAACAGGCCCAATACGTTCTAGTGGGTGGTTCTAGTTCCATCTGGAAAAGTTTGTTTCTGCTGTAGTTGTGTAACTTCTCTCAACAAACTGTTATTTGGAAAAACGTTTGCACAAAAAGCACAGCTTTATCAATAAATGGGCGCGATTTAGCATTTTAGCAAAATGGCATAAAGCTGCTAAGTCGTTAGTGACACGGAACTTTCCGGAATATCAGCATTTACCTCAGATCTGTTGGTTGAGTACTAATTAAATGCTCGGTTTGGCTAAAAATACACTTTCATTAATTAGCATTGATCTGACTGTTTATCCAACTAGCACATTTAAACTAGTGATCTGGCTCCAGGTAGTGTTTTAGCATGTTAGCATGTAGCTGTTGTGCTATAATTGACACTGAAGTATTTGGAATGCCAACATTTACTTCAGATCTGTTGATTAATTGCTAAGAAAAAGATCGGTTTGGCATAAATTCGACTTTAATTAATTAGCATGCCTTTCTTCTGCTCACTGTTTATCCGACTGGAACATCGTTCACATTAAATATACTGCTAGTATTCTGGCTTATTTGTGGCAAGTTTATGCAGAAAGAAAGATAAATTATTGCTAATTGATCATTATTTTGCTGTATGTTTCTCTTCTAAAGGAGGTGTGATTTGGCTCCAGGTAGCATTTTAGCATGGTTAGCATGTTGCTGCTGAGTTGGAAATGGCACGGAATTATCTGGAATATCGATCGACATTTACCTCAGATCCGTTGATTGAGTACTAATGAAATGCTCGGTGTGGCCAAAATGAGACTTTAATTGATTAGCATAAATGCTCTCCGTGAGCTGTAACATAGAGCTAGTGAAGGGAAGTGAACGAGGGAGGATGAATGCTTGATTGAACACGTCCTCATTAAATAATATTTTTCCTCAGCTGTCTAAGCGAGTGCTCATTGCGCGACGTAAGTGCTTGTGAAACGGTTTACGAGCGAACAGCGCTCTAAAACATAATGATTAGCCGTTACCGCTTGCGCCGGAGAATAATAATTTGTTGGGGTTTTTTTTAGCCTCATAACGCAGCGTGTAACGAGCGCGGCGGGAGAACAAATCACCCGGCCGTCCGACCGCAAATATTTCGGGGGGGAAAAAAAAGAGGAATAAATGGCTCACAGAGGGAGCGGAGTAGCCGAGCGTAATTAGCGTAATTAGCATCTGATGAATGGAAGAATAAATTCTCCTCTCGGCCAATTAAATAGCCGTATAGAAACACGAGAGGGAAATTAGCGCCGTTAGCGTGGCTCGCTGGGCTCTTGTTTATGTTTTTAATTGTCTTTTTTTTTTTCGGTTTCCGTGTTTAGTTTTCCTCTCAGAGCGACGGCGTATGCACGTAGCGCTAATGCTAATCAATATGGCTGCTGGTTCTTTACTGGTCACGTTCGTACGCTACAAAGCGTCATTAATATTCAAAATAATGGCTGTGTGATAACGTTATTTAATTAGCAGTGACGCTAAAATGGTGTTAGCATGAAGGGGTGCACCTGGTGAGCCACAGTGTTTGGGTCGGTGGGTCCGTGCCATAGTAACATCCACATAAATTACCCAGAGTGCCACACTGTCCATCTTATTTACTGGTATAACTAATCTGTGTGTGTGTGTGTGTGTGTGTGTGTGTGTGTGTGTGTGTGTGTATGTGCGCACGTGTGTGTGCACGTGTGTGGGTGGGTATGTGTGGGTGGGTGTGTGTGTGTGTTTGGGTGTGCGTGCGTGTGTTCGGGTGTGTGTGTGTGTGGGTGGGTGTATGTGGGTGTTTTTTTGTGTGTGTGTGTGTGTGTGTGTGTGCGACTGTGGTAGCCTAGCGGTTAAGGTACTGGACTCTGGACCAGAAGGTGGTTGTGGGTGTTTTTGTGTGTGGGTGTGTGTTTGTGTGGGTGTTTTTGTTTGTGTGGGTGTGTGTGGGTGTTTTTGTGTTTGTGTGGGTGTATGTCAAGGTTTTTGTGTGTGGGTGTTTTTGTTTGTGTGGGTGTTTTTGTTTGTGTGGGTGTATGTGGGTGTTTTTGTGTGTGGGTGTGTGTGTGGGTGTTTTTGTTTGTGTGGGTGTTTTCGTGTTTGTGTGGGTGTATGTGGGTGTTTTCGTGTTTGTGTAGGGGGTATGTCGGTGTTTTTGTGTGTGGGTGTGTGTGGGTGTTTTTGTGTTTGTGTGGGTGTATGTCGGTGTTTTTGTGTGTGTTTGTGTGGGTGTTTTTGTGTGTGGGGGGTGTATGTGGGTGTGTGTTTGTGTGGGTGTGTGTGTTACCATGGTGATGTACATTTCCCTTTCAGGCATTTCTCAAGGACACAAACACACACTCTATTTGGCAGCAGGTGCCATTTTTGTGCCCCATGTGCCAGCACATTTATTACCCATCCAAATGCAGACACCCCGACCAGTGTGTGTGTGTGTGTGTGTGTGTGTGTGTGTATGTGTGTGTGTATTCCTATGATAAAGTCGTTCTTCAGATTTTATAAATGATTATTAATTATCTTAATTATCTTATTAATTATTAAGTGTGTTTGTAAAGTCTTAGGTTGATCTGAAGCTGGAATTTCTTTTACATTACCAACAGTTAAGTCCACATAAAAAAGAAAACGTTTTCTTTTTGTAAATTTCACGTGGAAAAGGCAGAAGTTCGTGTAAAACACTTTTTTTTTCCGTGTAACTAGAATGTAGAACGATAGACAACTAGAATCTGTGAAACATGGTGGTGGTAGGATCATGGGTTTTTGGCCTGTGTTGTTGCATCTGGGCCATCATTGCTCCATGAGCGGGACGTGGGCGGGACTAAATAGCGAAACAAAAACAGACCAAGTCCAATAGTTGAGGTCCAAACCTCAGGAGCAGTGATTTAGAGAGAATTAAAAACAATTCTTATTGCTGCTTCTCGAGTCGTTACCTCTCACTATCTCACTCTTACTGTCTCACTTTCTCTGTCTCACTCTCTCTGTCTCTCTCACTCTCTCTGTCTCTCTCTCTCACACACTCTGTCTCACTCTTACTGTCTCACACTTACTGTCGCACTCTTAATGTCTCACTCTGTCTCACTCTTACTGTCTCACTCTCACTGTCTCACTCTCTCTGTCTCTCTATCACTCTGTCTCACTCTCACTGTTTCACTCTTAATGTCTCACTCAGTCTCTCTCTGCGTCTCTTACTGTCTCACTCTCTCTGTCTCTTTCACTCTCACTGTTTCACTCTTAATGTCTCACTCTCACTGTTTCACTTACTGTCTCTTTCTCACTGTTTCACTCTTAATGTATCACTCTCACTGTTTCGCTCTTAATGTCTCACTCAGTCTCTCTCAGTGTCTGTCACTGTCTCACTCTCTCTGTCTCACTCTCACTCTGTCTCACTCGCTGTCTCTCTATCTCACTGTTTCACTCTTAATGTCTCAGTCTCACTGTTTCACTCTTAATGTCTCAGTCTCACTGTTTCACTCTTAATGTCTCACTTAGTCTCTCTCTTAGTGTCTCTCACTGTCTCACTCTGTCTCTGTCTCACTCTCTCTGTCTCTCTCTGACTCTGTCTCACTCTCACTGTCTCACTCTTATAATATAATAATTTGCTATTTATTTTAAACTAATTATGCTATAATTTATTATAGATTTAGTATTTATTTAATTAGCATCTAGGTCGCCCATGGAGGACGGGTCCCCTGTTGAGTCTTGGTTCCTCCCGAGGTTTCTTCCTACCATTTTAGGG
>JAUZST010043734.1:0-53035 GCA_034779995.1 Parotocinclus haroldoi
TATATATATCCTATACACACACACACAATGCCAATTTGTGTACTCAATGTAAGTCAATGCCAATTTAGAGTAATCAGTTAACCTAACACATCCTTTGACTGTGGGAGGAAACCGGAGTACCCGGAGTAAACCCACACAAACATGGGAAGGAAATACAGACTGCACACAGAAAGGATCCAGGCTGCTCCACCCTGGGATTGAACCCAGGCCCTTCTTGCTCTTAGACAGCGGGGTCACCATGCTGCCCGTGTAGGGAATGCCAGGAGTGATGAATGTTGGAAAATGTAGCGAGGAACGCCATGGTTTTAGGAACGTTTAATGTGATATATGCATTATATATTAAACTCCTCAGTTTACGATAAATTCAGTGTGTATTGGGGAGTACTTGCACTTAAATGCATAGATATTACTGTAGGTGTTAACATCTATCTAAATGTTAATGAGATGCTAATGTGAGCAGCTTGAGTCTAAACAGTGACATCACGACTTAAGAAATCAGTCACCCCCTGAAAAATTTGGTCAGAAGTGCTCAAAGTCTGCTTATATTTTTTAACTTTTGCACTGTGAGTATTTACTAGACCCTAGAGCTCATTTATTGCAGTTCGTAAGCAGAACACAACAGAAACATTAACAGAAAACAGCAATCCAAGAAGCCTCAAGTATTTATAATCATGATAGTGAAGCAACTTTAAATTGCCATTCATTACTATTGCAGGACTTGTTAAATGCGTCAATGGTGAACTAACTACAACCCGAAATGTAACTGTTCTGCTCACCTGACGACAACGACAAGTTCAGAAAAAAAAAATCTGACTGTTGGATATCCACCGTTGCTATTCGGTGCTATTCACTTTCCACACCCTGTTGTGTACCAGATGAACCTGGCAACCCGTCGGTCCTGTCATCTCTGTCATCACAGTCACCTCTGTACATTGAGGCTAAAGGTGGAGAATGACACGCAAACGTGTCTGATCACGTGTGCGCTATTAGCTTCTTCCATGGGACTAATTTCCACAGAAAGAGCAGCGTCGATTGTGCAAAGCAGAACTAAGTGACCAAAAGTTGTCAAACTCACGAGCCCTCCAAATTCTCGCTATCTGTCAGACGATGAGTAACCAGAATAAAACGCGAATCTTAATGGGATCTGCCACTGTTCACCTTTAGTTGGTCAAAAAAAGCAAAGCAGGGCTGTCAATGTGCTCACACACTCGTACACAATCACAAACCTCGTGATCCTGTTTCTGCTGCACTTGCTAAATTGCAGCATTGTGTATGTGTGTCTTATGAGGCGGTCGGCTTGCTGAAGCCACATGATGGCAGGAATTCCACACTGCTTTGGCCCTGATGTAATCCCTAATGCAGGCTTTCAGGAAGTAGGGGAAAAGCACGTGGCTGCCAGCTGGCACTCCCTGTCTGAACAGCACGCAAACCTCTGACACACCACATACTCACCGATTCATATCACTGTTCTTAAATACTGACTGATGTGGGGGATGTAATATTTCACAGGCCAAAGTCCAGACTATGTGCGAATCTGGAATCTCCGGTAGTCTCTATGTGATGCTATAGGATAAGGTTACTGGCCTTGGGGTATTGTGCCCTGCCTATGAAAATCCCCAGGAGAAAATCCCTTGAGATAAAGCTTCTACTGTTCTTTCTTTTCATCTTCTTGGTACTAAGATTACTAAGAGCTAATTAACAGCTAATATATAATTTTCTTTTTTTTTATTTCTTTTTTTTTACAATTTTCCTTGATGTAACCCAGCGTGACTTGGTCAGGGGTGCAAAGGCTTTAATGCTTACTCCATCGCAGGGCTGGGAAGAAGTTGCAGAGACAGGGGAGAATCCCCCATCTGCCCTCCCCTCCCTTCGACAATGACAGTTATGTCTGCATGCATGCATGCGAGTCCACCTGGATGATATCCTAGGCTTCTGATGTAATGGGATGGAGTGTTAGAAGGCCGTGCACCCATTTGCATCCAGCTACTGTATATGTGTCATGGCGATGGCTAAATAGACTGACGCACTCAGTGATGTTAGGAACTGGGGTGAAAGTGTGGGTGCGTGTAAACACTCACCTCTGTGTCTGGATTAAACCTGCTTCTGATTGTACGGGCATTGCATTGCACTGCATCTGGTGTCACTGCTGTGAAGGAAGCATATACACAAAGGGGAAAATAAGTATTTGATACACTGCCAATTTTACAAGTTTTCCCACCTACAAAGAATGAAGTGGTCTGTACTTTTTATCGTAGGTACACTTCAACTGTGAGAGAGAAAATCCAGCAAAAAAGAAATCACAAAAAATGTATGATTTTTAAATAAGTAATTTGCATTTTATTGCATGAAATAAATATCTGAAACTCTACCAACCAGCAAGAATTCTGGTTCTTGCAGACCTGTTTTTCTATAAGAAGCCTTCCTATTCTGCACTCATTACCTGAATTGATTGTATTAATATCAACCATGCCCAATAACCAAAAAGGCTAAGGACACCGGAGACAAAAACTGTAGACCTGTATGGGGTACAGGCCCCGTTGAAGTGTACTTATGATATGATAAAAAATTACAGACCTCTCCATTCTTTGTAGGCGAGAAAACTTCAAAATTGGCAGTGTATCAAATACTTATTTTTCCCACTGTATGTGATAGTTGTTCTTTCCCTCTCACTCAAACATGACTCTCTCACTCATGTTTGAGCAGTGGGACTGTGGTAGCCTAGCGGTTAAGGCACTGGTGGGTTCACTTCCCACCTCTGCCAAGCTACCGTAATTAGGTCCTTAAGCAAAGTTCTTAACCCACCATTACTTGAATTGTAAGAATATGTAAGTTGCTCTGGATAAGGCCGTAAATGTAAAGGTCTGATTCCTGAAGTGTGGCTTATGGTTGCTTGGAAATGAAGTCCATTTTTAATATGACACCCAAGAAAAGATTAAACATTCTTGTCTGCCTTTTAACCATTTTAGGACGTATTACTATTTCTAATTTATTTACTTTATCTATTTTTAAAATATTAAATTACTAATACAGAACACCCTTTGATTATGTTATATTTGAATGCTTAAAGGCCAGATCCATCAGAAGAATGCTTAAAATATGATTCTTATAATTATCATTTATTGCAAATAATATTTTTTAAATCACAGACTACGAACATTGTGTTTACCCAGACATTCTGACTGTACAACGTTTATATGAAATAGAAAGATTGTAAAGGATTCTAATGGTTAATCCTTCCCAATACTGACAATTTTTTTTTTTAATATATTCATTTTTACAGTAATTTTACAACTATTAAGGACTAAACTATGAGTAGCAGTCAGTACATAATCTATGTGTATAAGATATCCACGTTTGTACAAAATGGAGCTCATCTATGGTCTCGTGGCATAAATGACTGACTGACGAGAAGTAACTCGCTATGATTTTTCCCCAAAAAGAGAAAGTTAAAAAGAGCCATAGGGGAAGACAAAGTGCAAACATTGCATTCCTGAACAGTATCAGTTACCTCAAGAGACAAGTGATCAATACAAGCTCTATTTGTAGAACTGGAGAGCATTAATAATTTAATACCCCACCCTTCAGCCAGAAAGATACACAATTAGTATCAATGCAGTGGTACAACAACACAGCACTGCTACACTGCCATTCTATAATGCTATAGCTGTACAGTATATGGTGTGTGTGTGTGTGTGTGTGTGTGTGTGTATAGAAAATCACAGAAAACTGTAATGTGCCATCTAGAACTTAACAAGTTGGTCATCACCATTCTTAGCCATGCCTTTATAGACCTAATATCTGGGTTTATTTTGATAAATAACCTCATTCACTTAAATCAATTTAAAAATCATTTAAATCAAAAGGCAGGTCATTTTTAATCACAAGACATAAATGTTTATATGTACATATTTTAAAACAAGGGCATAGCATTATACTAAATAATCGGTACCTGGTAGAAATGTGTATTTAAACATATTTCCAAATCGAACCATTAACGGAGTAGCAATAATTAAATTTGTTAAAAACCCTTACACCCTAACCCATAATTGTTTTCACACAGCCAAGTGCGTCGCTCGTTGTTGTGTACTACATTGCACAACATTTTTAACAATATACTGCTCACAAAAATTCGGGGATACTTCAAAATTAAAACTGCCATAATGAAATATCCCCTAAAATGTGTGAGTGAAATTTTACATGATTTTAAAATCGAATTTAATTCAATATTAGAATTGAGTATATCAGGTATTTCAACTTACCTGTTCTTCCAGTCACTGCAGTCGTGTCTCTAGATGAAGAAAGCTTTAACTGTCTCTGTTTTGAAGGATCAGAATGAACTGATGGTAAATTATGGGGATTTCCAGTGAAGAAATATGCACCAACCAATGAGCTGTCGAATTAAAAGAAACACCACAATTCATGATCACACATATTTACGGTATTCCTAACTAAACATTTGCTTTGTTTAAGAATGAGCAATTAGTGGCATTTGGGTAGATTTCTTCAGTTAAACTGACTGATTTTCTCAAATCCACAAAACAGCACTTTGTTCGAGGACAGTGACAAGAGCGAAGGTGAAGGTGACAGTGGTTGTGGACAAGAAATCTGTGACTGGAACAGAGCTGAAGCTTAGGTGATTGGGTAAGTATCAAGTAGCAGAATCCTAACAATTAAATTGCATTTATAAATCGGGCTTAAAAGTTGTGAAAGGATTTAAAACAGTTAATGTACTGGGACCATTCTGGCCTGAAACATTTAATCAGTATAATTTATATCTATTTTATTTACATTATAATTTGTTTTGTGTTTATTCTGGACAGGGTCACAGGGAGTCTGTAGTTTATCCCAGAATTCGCCTGCACCTCTAATTCCATAACACCTCTAACGTTTCAAATTGGCAACAGAAGTGTGATGCTGGTTGGTTACTATGATGGTGTCCCTATCAGTACTGGAAATGGCTTGGTACACAAAACTCTGACATCAGCATCTTATTCCAAATTTCAAACGATGGTCTTTAGATTCTTTTAATTCTAACTACCAATCTTCTGATTACCAGCACATCCCATGCCACTGTATATTCGCCAAAGCCTATCGCATACTAAGAATAATACTTGGTGCTATAAACAGCAATTATGTTACATCACTGGTCACGTCCTGGATAATAGATTTAATATAGTAAATATGTCTAAATTTAGTTCTTTTGTATGGACATTTTAAATACGCGAAATCATTTACCTCATGTTGGGTTCGCCTAAAATAGAACTCAAAACTTGAGCCTTAATGCATTAATTTTATTAAATTTAAATGACCTTACATTTGAGCTAAGGCTACACAAGACACTGTAACACTTTTGTTAATCTTTATTTTCACCCAGTTTTCAGCATATGGATATTGCTATTATGTTTCTAAATACAGGTATGCGCCATTTAACGACCACATTACATTCAATGAAACAGGTCATTGATCAAAGTGGGCATTGACCTGACACTACCATAGTCATACATAATCTGTTTAGGCTACTGCAATGTAAATAGAAACTTGTTTGAAAGATATGGAAATGTGTCAGAGATACCGGCAAAAAAACAAGTGATTCATTAGTGATTGAAACAACTTGTACTTATGCTTAACAGAAGCCAAAAATGCATGGATGCGAACCAGTTTACATGGTTATATGTTACAGGGAATATACAGATCAAACAAATGAGTTGCAATAGGACACGCACTTCCAAATGCCATTTAAAGCTAGTTACAATTAAGTGGCGGAAAGTCATACACACAAACGTGAGCAACCTGCACGAAACAATAAACTGACTTTAATCCAAACATGATTAAACGATCACATGACTGGTAAGGATGAATAGACCAAAAGCTCTCAGCTGTTAAAGCAACCGGATTGCCATTAAGCAGAGTCTACCTGTACTATTTTAGCCATTATTCATGCATGGTTGTTTTTTAATTCGTTGTTTATTTAGTCAAATTGATGAGTCACCAATAAGCATTGCGTTAAATTAACATGGTAAAGTCCTAGCATTCAGTTTTACATTTACAGCAGACACCCTTATCCAGAGCAACTTACAACTGATAGTCTTACAATTCAAGCAATCATGAGTTAAGGGCCTTGCTTAAGGACCCAACTGTGGCAGCTTGGCAGAGGTGGGATTTGAACCCATGACCATCAGGTCCAGAGTTCAGTACCTTAACCGCTTGGCTACCCAGTCCGACAAAATAATTATGTTAAAAAAAAAAAACAAAAAAAATATTTTTGATTTGTTATTCCTTTAGGGGAATTATACATATACATTGCCATGATGTTCCTACCTTGTGTCCTGTGCTACTGGTTAGGCATTTTAATGACCATAAAGAAATAAAGATATTCCCAATCAATGTAATTCATTTAGCATAACCGGTATTACATATTATAAATATACATAAATCATTTTTGTACTTTAAATTGACGTGTTGTGGTACTTTATTACACTTTGAGTGCACTAGATAATTCAGTAGAGGAATATTCTATTCAAATTAATTTCACTACTTATTTATTAATGCTAAATTAAGGTATGTGCAGGAAATCACATGCCTCTTTTCCCTTTGAAGTTTAATTTCCCCTTTCTTTCTACTAATGATTTCTGCCCATGCCTAATTTAAGGCTGTACTGTGTGTTTCAGACAGAAGATATTCAGATATCAGCAATGCCTGTTGGGTACGAAGACCCTCCCCAAAAAAACACCAATGATTTCTGGTTCAAAGTGTTTTTTAATGGAACAGCGCATTATAGATGTAAAAATTTCAGATTGTGTTATTTCCATGATTAATAACCTGTTTAGTACAATAATATCTGGGCTAAAATTGTTAGCCATTTCTATCTTGTCCTAGAACGGAGAAGACTTGGTCTTAGTGTTAGTTGTGGATTGCTGAATCTCCTACTCCATTTGGGGCTCAATTGTATTATAAGTGGAAGAACCGTTTATACAGGAATGAGCCAAAATAATATTAATTAACAACTAAAATTGATTGTCTTAATACTTTCACATGTATTGTGGTAGAAATGAAATGTTCCACTTACAGCCAGTCAGTTCACAGGTAGGACTAAGTAGGATTGGCATAAAATAATTGTAATGCATTTTTGTTACTCATGTTTTCAGGGCAGAGTAATGATTGGCCAGATCAGACGTGATTGAGACATATCCTTGTTTTTTTATTGTTTAGAATAATGTAGAATGTAGAATAATGGGTGGTACACAACTCCAGGAACCACACTGTGATCCTGAGCCACAGTCCCTGTCTGTATGGAATTTGATTATGTTTTTCCAATGTTTATATGGAATTCTTCCATTTACAAAGGGTTTGATCCCATGAAAGAAAGATGAGGCTGTTAAATAAAAAAATCCATTTAATTATGGAAAGGGTCGCTGGAGAGTCCATGTCCAGCTAGAAGCATAGGGCTTAAGGCAGAAACAATCCTGGACAGGGTGCCAATCCATCGTTGGACATGCATTCTCTCACAAACATGAACATGCAGACTTCACACAAAGGACCCCTCCATCTCCATATAGGGACTGAACCCAGGACCTTCCAGCTCTGAGGCGACCACACCATCCACTGTTATTTAGAGTATATAGTACAGTGCATTTCTATTCAATGAAAACCTTTTATGAATTAACCTATACATCAAAAACATTTTTGTGCACATAATTTGACAGTTTACCAATTAAGGGCACTGCCCTTGAATTGAACGTGCTCATCCCACCAAGAGCTCTTAAGTTCCAAAATCAATCACTGAAATTGCAAACAGTGCCCGAGATAAGCCATATGCTACACTGAAGGACAGAACAGTATTTAATATAATGTTCACAATACAAGTTTGGATTTGCCATGTTTGCTAGTTGTGGGTGGATTTTGTGTTCCTGTTGGGTCATTAGAAGAAATATACCCATTGTAACTTACCTATAGCACCACAAAAGGTGAGGACTTGGCTTAAATATTTGAACTTTTTAAAAGCACTGGAGTTTGGTTTTGGATCTGGTTTGAATTATGGACGAGGCTTGCAATATTGAAGGCTGTGTTGTGTATTAACAAATAATAAGAAACCTCACATCAGGGTCATGGATCGCTATTGCTGGTAGAGGACCATGTCTCATTGGTGACAGTTCCAACACAAAATACTACGTGTACAAGAACATGCTGTATTCCGTTTGGCTCTCTGGGATCAACCAGAACCTTTTTCTATTATGGTGAAGATCCTTTTTCTGCTGTCAACCCCTTATCTGGAACACCTGATTTTAATTTAGTAACTGGACCACACATCTTGGCTCTCCTCGGTGATTATTAACTGTTGCATGATATTTATTCCTCAGAACATTTGTCAAACATCTGTCCTTTGTATAATTATATCTAATTACGTCTAAAGGTTTTGCATGTACTGCTGATTATTAACAATCTTGCTGTCTGTTGGAGGAATGGTTCCTTGTTTGAGCCAGGTTCCTTTCAAGGATTTTTCCTAATTGGTTTTAGAGAGGTTTTCCTTGACACTAATGCCTCTGGCTTGTACATTTGGGGTCTAGAAAATGTCTATTGTAAAAAGTGCCATACAAACAAATTGAATCGAAATATTCCATGGCTCACAGAGTTCTTCATTTTAAAAGAATGCTGAATTTGGCACATGGTAAACAAATGACTGCCAACCCCTGCAGTCATTTACTTCAAATAATGTGAATAGATGGCATCTAACCATATACACTGTAGCACATTAGAGCTGATGTACAACATAATTCAAATAGTTGTTGCACTAATACTTACCGCCATAATATCTGTCTTGGTATTCTATGCAAATACAATCAATCTGCATGCTCCACTTGGTAAAATAGAATTGCAGAAAACTGCTTTACTGCAATGTTCTAACATTTCATTGGTCTCGCTGTAATTCAAAAGCACAGAGTGCTTCAATCCCCAGCATTAGTATTCAGCTCACCTCATGTAAGCAGTGAGCCCAATGCACGGTTGCTTGCTTGTATCCGTTTGCTTGACTACAGCACTTGCATAATGCAATACTGTTCATGCATATTACCCCTGGCAAAAATGAAAGAACCACTGAAGTCACCCCACTTGGGGGACGCTCACCCAAATGCTTTATTTGCCCACAAATAAATAAATATGATGTATGACAATATTTCTTTAATTAGCTTAACATTCTGGCTTTGTTTGATTTGTTTAACATGGCCATCAGCATCAATGGCGATTACGTTACATTGAGACTAGTTATATATACATCCTCAGGCCATGCTAATTTATTTCAATTAATTAAACCAGTGCATGCCTTTGGAAAATGGAATTTTCTTATCCACTTATCTTACAGAGATAGGCTGTAAGGGAGGGAGGAAAGGGAGAGCCGGTGCATAACCGGTGACACAAGGTGCAAGGCAGGAACAGCCTTAGACAGGGCGCCAGTCTATCGTCCATCCAATCCTTGGAGGATCTATTTTAGAGGAAACCAGAGTACACAAAGAACACCCACGCAAACACAGGGAGAACATGCAAACTCCACACAAGCAGAGCCCAGTATTGGGATCAAGCTGTGAGGTGACAGTGCTAACCACTGCACCACCGCACCACCGCTAAAACAATATTTCTATACAAGTCAAATCAGAATTCAGAATATGCATTCAAAGCAGGGGAACAATTTTTAATTATGCTTATTGTGGCACTTCTCTGTTTATCTTTATTCAAATACACTGCTCACAAAAATGTCATTTTGAACTATCCCCTAATTTCTGTGAGCAGTGTATTTAACAGTTAATAAGTGTACAGCTCTTGTCTATGATATTAATGACAATACATACATTGTTTAAATACATATATGGATGAATGTGCTTTTTTTGTATACTTATTCTTATTAATTGAATAATAACAGCAGTGGGTCTTGAGATGGCAAAATGACTGTGTATGCTTTTGCCCTCTGGTAGCAGAAAATGGATGAAGACTAATCGGTTGGAGATAAACACTAATGGAATTGTTTTGTTGATCAAAAACTGAAGTACTTACTCTTTTTTTAAGTTTATTAAGTAGTTCATGTTCTGGATATAATTTAGGGGAACCCAGGGGACCCCATACGGGCAGAACTGGAACCCAAGTGCGAAAATCTACAGACGGAAAACGATGTAACAGCCAAGTACAATTTAATACCAAAGCACAGAAGTCAGTACAGAACAAACGATAAAGAAACAAAATGTCAGCCAGTGCAGGGATGTGTGCCAGATAAAACGAAAATGTAACTTAGTGCAGGGATGCTCAGAGCGAGTTGGGTCCCAAAAGCCGGCACAGGCTTTCTCAAAACATTCCAAGGTAACAGAGGTGAAAACAGGTACAGGATGGAATGGAGTGCAGGTACTTTGTTTCAAATGCATATATGGATAATTGTGCTTTTTTTTGTATACTTGTTCTTATTAATTTAATAATAACAGCAGTAGGTCTTGAGATGGCAAAATGACTGCGTATGCTTTTGCACTCTGGTAGCAGAAAATTGATCAAAAGTGATACATATATAATACTGGACTGCCTTGGCGTAAAGCGCTCTGGTAGCCTGAGGGAAGGCTTGCAGCTCACAAGCACATAATGTTGGTCCTTCTACCAGTCACCATTGTCAACATGGCGTCATAAAAAAATTGTAAAATGAAAAGGTTTCCTCCAAAAGCTTGTGCACGCTGTCATCAGCAGAAAATGTCATTAGCGATCACATTGACAAGTGCAATAGCTGACAGGTCAGCTTGACTGCCTTGTGGAGCTGTTGTGTGAACGTGTGTGTGATTGTCTTATTTTAGGTCTCTCTATACATTAGGCAACATACATGATCAAGTAGCTGTTTCTTTTCCATGCAAATGTAAAAGACTGCGGTGGCTTAGTGGTCAAGGAACAGGGCTATGGACCACAAAGTCCAGTTTTCAAATCCAACCTCAGCCAAATGAGACAACATAGTATCACTAATTTCCTATATGTAGCTGTAAATACTATACATTGAGCTACTGAATGTGTCTCTGTTGTATTGTGTGCTGTCATGACAATGGCTGCCCATTAGAGCTCTTGTACATCTACACTCTTAATGTTCCCTGAGGTGTTGGGATTCTGTGGAGGAGGAAGTGGCATTAGCTGAAAGGTTAGCTGTTGATTGCCACTTTCTGTAATTGCCATAATTAGCTCGACTTTTGGCCTTTTGCTCCAGCCTGTAGGTCTGAACTTAAAATAGTACCCAGAAGAAGCTAACTGAGGCTGCAAGAGACTTCTATCAAGGCACAGTAACACATGCACAACGTTTATATTTACATCATTCAGAAGTCACACTTATCCAATGTGACAATCTTCCAAGATACATTTCAATCAGTTAAGAATAAGGACCCACCTTAAAGACCTGACAGTACCAATTTGGCAGTGTAGGGACTTGAAACCACAACCTTTTGGTCAATAATGATTTACTCTAGATTGTTAGACCTTTGAGCACATTTAAGGTACACTAAAAATATGATATTTCTGCTGTTAAATGTCTCAGGATACAGTGAAAAACACTAAACAACTAATCAGTTGGAGATAAACACTAATGGAATTGTTGGGCCAGGAACTGTTGGAACTGAAGTATTTACTCATTTGTAGTTCATTTTCTGGATATAATTGTTAAGGGGAACCCAGGGGACCCCAAATAAGCAGAACTGGAACCCAAGTGTGAAAATCTACAGAAGGAAAGCAATGTAACAGCCAAATACAGTTTAATACCAAAATACAGAAGTCAGTACAGAACAAACGATAAAGAACCAAATGTCAGCCAATGCAGGGATGTGTGCGAGATAAAACAAAATGTAACTTACTGCAGGGATGCTCAGAGCGAATTGGGTAGTTCTTAGCTGTGGAAAGAAAACAGAACACAAAAAACAGTTTTGAGCTTGTGGAGCCAAAAATGATCTCAGCCTTTGTTTGATTAGTAAGTTTATATGCTTCATTTTGAGAGGGGAACGTTTTCATTTGTAGATGCCTTTTCGTCTTCTTTGTTTGGTCTTCCTGGTTTTTTTTATTTTAATAATATGTATTAGAGGCACTCAGTAGCTCTGACTTGTGCTGATCAGTGGTGCAGTGGTAAAGTGAATGCAGTCTCACACACACATGCGCTGTTACCTCAGCCATCATATGAAAGCTTCACTGTTTGTTTGTAATCTATTACATCATTATAAGACTCATATATTCTTCATATCTGCCAAGTTCCGGAAAAATGCATTCTGTGGCCTTACTTAACTTTGTTCAGTTTGAACATTCCTGGTCATGCTAATGTAGTCACACAGGGAATTTCTGCTCAATGAACTGTCGTTACTAGATATTTGGTTTTGTACTATTTCTCTAGGAAATATATCGATCCCATAACAGACAAGAGATCACATCATGTGTACACTTGGCCCCACCTCAGCAGACTTCCAGTTACTCCCTCTCTTCATTTTTGCTCATTTGTCATCTTCCACTTGTTATCCAGATGCTGACCAAAACCAAAGTAATTGCTTTTTGCAAAACTCCCTGCAGGAGTAATCCTGACATAGTAAAAGGACTAATAATATCACCCAAAAGTGGAGAAAAAATAGGAGCATGTTTCTATGAATATCCTGCTGGAAGGCACAAGTCTTAGATATTAATTGAACTCTGAAAAGGGCCATGGGGTCTTCTGGATGACCAAAGTTTTGAGCCCAGAGGGGGAAATACATTTAAATGAATGAATCTAAATGGAGATGCGCAGCACCCGTTTTTGTCCAAGGAAGCTGAGAAATGCAAACGGGGAATGCTTCACATGAGCATATGGCAAACATATTTAATTTGTCTTTAATTTTTTATTTTTCTGGTCAGGGTTGTACGGGGAGAACGCTGAGCATGGGTGTGAACTGGATTGGATGCCAGTCCATCATAGTGCCAGTTGGGGCACAACTGCAGCATCAAGGTAGATAAATGGCGCTGTCAGGATGCACCACAAATGTTGGGCTAGCTCATCATATCAGACAGTACTGTGGTCCAGTTAGTACAGTTGGCGCTGCACACCACTTGTTACCTGAGCAAAACATTATAATAGAATGTCCAAAGCGTGTTCCTGTCCAGCACCAAGTGGTTTGGGATATTCTCTGAAGCCACTGTAACCATCACTATGGAAATACACTGCTCACAAAAATTAGGGGATTTTTATAATGGGATATTTCATTTTGAAATATTTCCTATTTTTGTGAGCAGTATATAAGAAACAGTTGTGAGTCTTTCTTTGTTGGGAGATGTTACTTGTCTTCTGAATTTCCTTACTGCAAACACATGCCAGAGTTAAATATATTTGTCCCTTGTCATAATTTCTGCTTTGTACTTAGCCATAATGGGCCTTGACTCTTCACAAATAAAGGTCAGTGTTGTGGGGTGGGGTATTTAGACCACACCAGTAATGCACTATTGACCCTGTTACCCAATAGAATATATATGTGATAAAGGACATCTGGGGTCACTTCATAGGGGAGCCGGTGCCTAGCTGGTGGCACCGGGTGCAAGGCAGGAGCAGCCTAACATAGGGTACATGGAATAGCTTACTCCCAGCTATTAATGTCTATTTTTAATTACTTTTAAAGTACCATCAAAAGATAACTGCTGTAATAAAGGGAAGCTACAGTCTTCCTGTGATCTTTCTTTTCATTTCTGCTTTCTGCTCCAGTCCTATAAGGCTGTGATCAGTTAATGATTACAGCCACATTATTACAACAGAACACCTTTATTGCTCTGACAGAATTGCCAGATTAAATAAGTAAACAATTAAACTTAAACTAAAGTTTACAGCATATGGCTTGGCTTTGCCGGGGTTACCACATTTCAGCTTTTGTGAGGCATGATGGCTGATGGGAGGTGTCAACAAAGCGTCATTTACACTTTTACAACGAAATACACCATAGACTAAATTAGAGCGGTCCATTAGTCACTATTAATAGGTAATTAACACTCCCTTGCAGTGTTGTGCAGTACCGTGGGATTTTAGAGTAGCATATGCTATCTTCATAACAATATATTCTCCAGGGTTCTTCAAGATCATGGAAAACCACACATTTGTGCCAGATGTGCATTTGGGGCCAAATATGGCCTGTGTGGTGCAGTTCTGGTGAGATTCAGTTGAAGTCATCCGCATCATTCCGTGTTAGTGTGTGGGCTGAGGGGAAAAGGAAAGTATGGTCCAGAACTATGCCATCAACCATTTGCTCATATGGTATGTTTGATGTTGTTATTGTATTGCTCCAAAAACCTATTTTACAGTCAAATAATCCTGATTTCTAAGGCCCATAACTCATGTTAGGTGTCACTGGTTTCAGAAATCTTGCCCTTTATGTATTATATATTGTTAATAATCAGACTGGATTTCAGCAAACATAACAGGATTATGATTTAATTGTAATTCATAAACAACAAAACATTCTATGCATTTTCTGTTTATCTGTGGAACAAAATAAATCCTAAGCAACAGCAATCATGGAAGCAAACAGAGAGGAAGAGTAACTTAAAGGTCTAAAGAATGATATGTCCATGACATTTGAGAGAGAATATTCTTCATTCTCAGGGCATCTGTGGTTAAGAGGGGAAGAGACAATAACAAGCCAACAAGCTAACCCCAGACTCCCTGACTAGACATTCCTGGTTACACTAGATGACAACTTTACTGAGGCAATGCTGGCATATCCATTGAAAAGATTCTGATACTAAACCCAAAAGGCAGAATGTGAAAAATGCGAGGCAAATTCGACCAGTAAAGTTCAGCAAAAGCCACTGGTTAATTCCCTCTTGACAGAATTTTGGTTAGTAAGTCATTCAGTAGTCTCCAGCACATTCTTGGAAAGCGTATGTAACCTACCAATTTCAATGACTACAGAATAGTGAAATTAAGCAAAGGTACATAGAATTCAGGGAGGAACTTTATTGGAAGTACAGTAAATCATGGAACAACAATCTTGAAGGACCAGGTCCCAAGGCAGTGGAACATTTTAATAAACACATAAGTAATTTAAATGTCATTTAAATGTTAAAACAAAACATGAATTAACAATCCAAACAATACAAATTTGTCAGTACTGAAATCGAAATGTGATGATATCCGGGGGTATTTCCTAAACTTCCGGATGACATTAACATGCTTTCTGTTAAAGCTCTGTTTATGCTAAAGACCGATCGAGGCAACAGTTCATTTCCAATCTATTTATTTAAATCCGACAAAGTTGGGACAGTATAAAAAAGATCAAACAAGTGTACCACATTTACTTTGACCTTCACTTCACTGCATACAGTATTAATCAACGATATTTCATGTTTTGTCATAATCCATTCCTGTATTTCAGACCTGCAACATATTCCAAAAAAGTGGGGAGAGTGCAATCTAGGGTTAGTAATAAGGTGGAAAAACAATGCGAGTTAAAACAGGCGAGGTCAACAGGTGAATATAATCACGATTTGATACAGCTGTATTCCCAAGTGTCTTTGAATCACAAATATGGACAGATGATCTCCAGTTTATAAACAAATCCGTACGAAAATTGAAATGTTTAAAACTAGTGTTCCTTAGAGTACAAATGGAAAGGGGTTTACGTATTTATTTCCCTCAATGCATAATATACATAAGTGATTTAAGGAATTTCAAACTGCAAAGGCATCTTTGGTGATCTCTGATCCCTCAGGTGGTTAAAAATGGTCAATCGACACAGAGCTGATATAACCACATGGGCAAAGGGGCCAATTTTGGCTGTGTGTAATTGTGGGTATTCCGATATGTAATTTTCCCTTTTTTTTCTGAAACAAGAGTATCCAATGAATTTTGACTTGCCCTGTATTATAGTTTACCACAAAAAGGGCACTTATGTAGTCTGTGAGCAAAAAGACATGGGACAGAGCTTCAGCTGTTTCTGTACATCTCCAGCTCTGGCTGTGAGATATAACTACACTGTGACCTTCCAGTGTTACCATATCTTATACTGTTTTAACAAAGAAATCATAACTGCTTTAGAAGATATATGGAATATATCTGACAAACACACCAATCCCAGCACATTGTGATAAACTATTCCATTAAGGTCATGTTGTTCCATTATGTATTGATGTTCTTAAACCATCTTGACACTCCCAAAATGAAACATGTTTTCCTGGCGTTGATATGGGCAGACGAATGATACTGTCAGCCAAATCCATCACTGACTAAAGAGCAATGGCGTGACCAGACCCATTACTCATAAGCACTGCTACATCTGGAAGATACAAAAAACCATTTATTTCTTTGTCAGGCAACTTGATATATAATTAACAAGGTATAGACAAAGTAAACATTATTTCTGTCAGTTATACTCTCTGATGGAAAGGGTACATCACATATTGCATCAGAAATGCAGTTAAAATGACTATGGGGTACATGAATTTCCCAGTTATATGATAGAACTACTGAATAATAGTGACATATTGGCCCTTATTTTCTTGCTGTCCTGTCTACTTGAGTGACATTGATGCGGGTGAGTGTCCCAATACTTTTGGTCATGTGTGGGTGTGTCCCAATATTTTTGGCAACGCGCAGGTTTGAGGTCCACTTAACTTTGATGTTAAAAAAAACAACCTCATGTTAATCATTTGCCAAAGCAGCGTTTGGAGACATCTATAGGATGGAAATGTGTATTGTGATCAGGTGAATTAGCATTCCAGGGTGTTTCTGAAAAAAATGGACGCTGCTTACTCCGGACACAAGACATGATCAAAGATGTGTCATGGGGCAATGTGTCAGTGAATTGTCATATTATTTACACTTCTGTGCTGGCAGCATTGGTGCAAAACAGTGCATTGAGATCTTGAAACAAAGTTCATTTCTTCAAGTTGATCTTTTCCAGGGGCGTTCATGCATTTTTCAACAAGACAACTTAAATGCATATGCTGCACATAATACAAATGCATGGTTGTGGAATAAAAGGGTACTGGACAGGCTGTCTGCAGTCCTGATTTTTTGTAATGTGTTGCAGGCCTGAAATGCAGGAATAGATGGATGAAAATGAAATGGTGTTGACTGAACAAACTGTGAAATATCTCAGAATCATACTGCCTGTAATTAAATAAATGACAAGGTAAATGTAAAAAAACACTAAGTTTGTCATCCCAGTATGGAAAATGTATAAAAACACATACAAAGTACCACTGTTATGAATCAATACTTACCCATGGCCTGTGATGGACTGATGCCTGTAAATGGGCAGATGATAACTTGGCAATCAGAAATTGCATTGGTACCTAGGAGCTATGGATGTAGAAACCCCGTCTGTGATTTAGTATGCATGGTAATAGATGTGCATGGAATTGGTCTGCTCTATTACATAGCAATAGACACTGCGCTGGGATAATCCAAAGAAATTCAAATGGTACGCTCGTAATCCCTTCCTGACTGATCGCCTGTATTTTAATTTGGCTCTCAATAGGGCAGCCTTTATGGATTTATCATAGTGTGCACCGCTGCTGTGAGATGGGAGGTCACATGGGAAGACGCTCAAGTGGACTTTCGGCACAAGTGGGAAGATAAGTGCATTAGATGGAGAACCTATTGGCCTGCTGAGGGTAGCTTTGATGATAAAGATTATACAAGAGGACAGGAGGGGAGATAAATGTTATATTTTCACCATTCTGTTGTGGCTGTTAATGGGGTAGCATGGTATAGAACATGGAATGTTGCCTTTGTTTTAGAATGTACGGAAATTAATAACATTTTCTAAAAGCCAGAAATATAGGCTACTGATTTACATGCAATCAGTTTAGATAGAAGTAAACTAATATATAGTAAAATAGTCAGGTCAGGTTGATGATGAATTAGAAAATGAATAACATTAATTTGATTAATAATAAAAATACACAATATAGTACAATATTGGATATGAGTTACGTACAGCCAATAGCAGACCTTTGGGGAAGGGGGTAATTACTTTCTACCTAAATGCGCATTGTGGGCATTAGGAGGATAAATCAATTAATTACCACTTTGTCCCAAGGCAACTGTCTTCCCTAGAATTGCTACTGCTTACAACTACCAAAACCATTACATTAATCTAAGACACTAGTGAAATAACTTATTTGGATCTATGTCAAATATTCATACTGCGGCAAGATAACGACCCAAAAAATAACTCGAAGCTTTGCAAAAAGTACTTAAGTAAAATCAAGAAGTGCTAACTAGGCATATACTTTCCTGCACAGCTATTTGTCCTAAACCCCCACCGAGAATTTATGGGGGGGTCCAACATTTCCACTTAATCAGGAAAAGTTTTAGATTACTTGTCCTAAGGCACACAGAGAATTTAGAGGGCCCCAGATGTACTGCTTGCCAATCAGTTGTAGGGGCACACCTGTGCATAAAAATAAACCTGTTAAACATTAAAGAGGGCAGCAAAGTGGCACAGCGTTTAGCATGCCTCACAGCTCCAGCATCCCGGTTTGATCCTAGCTCATTGCTAAACACTTTGCCTGTGTAGAGTTTGCAAGTCCACCCCATATAACGTGGATTTACTCTGGGTGCTCTGGTTTTCTCATGGTCCAGGGTTCAAATCCGACCTCTGCCAAAAGCTACCACAGTTGGGTCCTTAAGCAAGGCCCTTAACCTATGATTGCTTGAATTGTAAGACTGTATAAGTAAGTTGCTCTGGATAAGGGGATCTGCTAAATGCTGTAAATGTAAAGATGTGTGTTAGGTTAACTGGTGTTTTTAAAGTAGTAGTGGCAACTTGGCATCCTATCAAAGTTGCCAGATGCTGCTTTTGCTCAAGTGTAAGGGGAGATCCCACTAAATACTTACCACTGTAGCCTATGAAAGCTCTTTTTCTGATTGTCTTTCAGTTTTTAATACTGCATACACATTTCTGGTTGTATTTTCATATTTACACTGAGAAATAATTATGTAATCCGCTTTTATTAAAGCAAACGTATCTAATGGGGGCGTTTTTTGGCAGACGTTTACACAGTACAGCATATGCTTTTTGAAAATGTTCAGTGCACGATCATAAGAAAAAATAATTGTGCCTATTTGTGCACCATTTACAAAACTGAGCGCACACTAGACAATTTCTTTGTCATTTCCTCTTCTTCAACAGATTTTGGGGGAGTGTCCATCCTGTGTGTTAAATAGTTCAGGGATGCAATTTCCTCCATGCCAGAGGCCTCAGTATTTTCCAGCTTGACCTAATCAATCATCGATCCAGAGAGCACATTTGACAAGTGAGATGAGCAGTAGCTAACGAGATAGCCTAAGGGAACGTTCTGGGAAGAAGGCAGAAAGAAACACAACAATGATAACTAGAGCTAAAATGCTGGAGTAACACAAAATACTGTGCTGAAGTAGCATCAGCGATTCTGAAGTTTTACTACTACATTACAAATGTGTGCTGGGTAAATTGGTTGGTAATTATGTTTATAATTTTGCTCCTGTCACAAATGGTCATTGATACTGATGTGTGCACTAGCCTTTCATAAATAAAACTAGGGCTGGCTCAATACCCTTTTTTTATGCCCGATACCAATATTGATACTGCAAACTGGAATATCTGGCAATACCGTTATCAGACCGATACGCTGCTATCACCTCTTGGCGTTCCATGTAGCTGTTTTATTTTTATCATCCTTGAGCTTAAAATAACACCTCACATGATGACCACCACAATTTTAACTCGAGTCTTGAGCTATTGCTCACGTGACACATCTCTGTTTACGGCGTGTCGTCCAAATTGTAGTATAGAATAAACGTGATATGAAAGGTTTCGGATTACACTTTTGTTTTTCCCCCCATCTGATCTCCGATCCCAATGATTTTGCCACATATCGGGTCGATATTGATACAGAATATCGGATCGGTACAGCCCTACACTAAATATACTAAATACATTAACTTTTCATGCTGAAGTGATTTTATGCCTTTTTTAGATCTTGCTTTAAGGTCTTTTGTACTGTGTGTGTGTGTTTTTGTGTGTTTTTGTGTATAATATTATAAATAAATTAGTGTGGAAAGTGTATTTCTATACAAATTCTCCCATTTACTGTATTTTCTCTGTAAAGTAAACGTTGGGATACTCCATTAGCACAGTGATGGCTTGTTATCCTACCACAGCAGTCCCAACAGTGCCCTTGGCTGTGTCCTCCATCACACAGATGCATGATTACCCATGTTACCCATGTCTGAGGGAGGAAAGGTCAAATAGGGAGTACCACCACCTCCTTATCCTAATATGATGCAGCAGTGCACACCTCTCTTACACAGTTCCAAGCAGCGTAGGAGGCAGCGGCGTGCATCTGCCACCTACACCCTGGAGTCCATGTTAGCGCCAGTCCTCACTAGCTCCACATCTGTGCCTGCACTTGCCAGGAGCCACAGGATCTGCTTCAGTAGCTACAGGAACGATGAATTTGGCTTCATGCAGCGCTTACACTTAGCACTTGATTAAGGCACTTAAGTACAAACAGCATTTTGCCATCATAGATCCATGTTTCATTCTGCAGACGTGAAAGCTTATTAGAATGAAAAAGACTGAGCTAATGTGCTGCAAGTTTTGAGATGGTTTAATGAATGCACACTGACTCACACTCACGATGAAACATGATTAAGTTTTTTTTTTTCTGCCAGCAAGTGTTAATTCCTGCCTTCGCTTCTCAGTTAATCACTTGCGCTAATGACACAATATGATACTGTAGAAGAATACATGTAGAGTTTAGAATGGCTCTGCTGGAAAAAGTCGTTTTTTTGTCTATAGGAAAAAAGATCAGGACACCTGCTTTGTTGAAGCGGAGCTATTGCTTTAGCAAATGTACGATGCGTTTTAGTTATTTTACCAACACTAAATGTGAAAAACCAATCAGGATCCAGGTTTATTTAGGTCATTATCCCAGATCTATACTGCTGACAAAAATGAGAGGATACTTAAAAATAAAGCAATGAAAATTTCATTAAAAGAATTGGTTTGCCAACCTTTCTTAAATAACAATGGTTGTTGCATAAGCAAATGCTGCATATTATATATAATACTGTGTGTTATACTCATATTTTGGCTATAATTTTAGGGTGTCAATAAAAATGTGTCTTGTACCTTTGGTGGGTTCTCCGAAGCATCACTCAAATGCTACTCACCACCACCAGAGCATTTCCAAAAAAAATCAGTGACATTATAACAGGTCAGGTGCAAGGGAACCCATACTAAAAAAAGGAAAAACAAACTATATATTATTATATATTATGTATTTAAGATATAATGAACAGTTATTGTTCAATTGCTGAATTTAGCTGCTTTCCTCCTGTATATATTGTTCAATAACCTGAATGTATTGATTACAATATTAGATCCATCACCCTCACTGGTACAGCTGGTGCATGCGCAATTATGGGTCCATTTCTTACCCCATGAAACTATTAGTTGGCGGGCTTGTTTTCAGAACTGTTCTCAACCCAGCAGGGACACTGATGTGTTTAGAAATCCCAGATACGCTCACACCGGCATGGCACCTGTCACACGGTTATAACAAACGATTCTAAATATAGACAATAACCGCGTTTTAGGGACATCCTTATCCAGACAAACTTAAGACTGAAAAGAACTGTTGAGGGGCCTTGCTCAAGAGCCCAGACATCATCGTTTTGTTATTGCTGCTGCTTATTTATAGTACTGTATGGAATAAATCCAGAAAGATCCACCATCAGGGTGTGGTGGGAAAAGACATGTTATTGGATCCAAAGAAAAATTACTTGCATCCCAGTTGTTTAAAATAAATAAAACGAGTCCTTTTGGCAGGAGCCCACATTAGTTGCTCTATTCCACCAAGCCTAGGGCTAATATTTCCCACTGGGTCCATGTGCAGTTAATACGGAGTCTGCTGGGAGAGCTTGGGCTTGGCAAACCTAAACACAACCCATTATCCTCAGTGTGGGCAGATGCATGCTGTGTGAGAGCGATCAAAAAAACAAGAACAAAACATTTCTGTCTCTCGTGGGCCATGTTTAAGAACACCGCAACTCTTCAGTAGTGTACTGTAAACTTAATATTAATTCCAGTTTGTTTTATTACATAAAAAAAACCTACATCTGCTCCATATGTACTTCCAAACCTGCTCTCTTGGTAAAGTAATAACCTTACAATACCAAGCTATAACATGACTTATTTCATCACTGTTATGCCCATGACACTTCTCCACATCAGTAGAATTCAACCCTTCCTTTGCCACTCCAGTGCTTATCCATTCTCTAATATCAGATTTAGATATGACGTTCATTGGGCAGGTTTTCACCATGCATGCATGCAATCAGATCCCTGGAAGTGGTTTACAGTGAAACAGCATTGGTTTTCCCTTCAGCAAAATTTGTCATGTTACCGCACTACTGCATTCGTGCTCATTTATAAAGCCAAAAATGAGAAAAGGCTCTACACAAACCCCAACTATGTTCCCTGTACTCTTCACACAAGCTTGGCTCGACCGGACTGTATTAAGATCAAATGAAGACAAGCATCAAGACTCTTCTCTGTACTTGCACTCAAGTGGTAGAGTGAACTTCCATTGGATGTCTGAATGGTCGTCTTGTGCGGTCTTCAAATGACAACAAAGACTCACCTCTTCACTCAGCACTGAAGTGAAGACTAAAACTGCACATATTAAATTTAAAAATACTTTTGTGTCTTTACCTACAATTCCAAACGGGGTTTTAGCTGAAGTATGTTCTGAAATGATTGTTTAGAATGGGCTGTAACAGAAGAGAGAGACTGTCTAAAGGGAAGGTTCGGGCTAATCATAAATGACACCTGTTGGGATTTAAATGTCCTTATTAATCTTGTCTCGCTATTGTTTCCCTCTCGTGTCGGATCACGAGCCAAAACTGCTCAATTGTTTTGTACCTTTTATACATGGAGCATTAAGATTCCCATTATGTTTCAGAACTATTTATCAGATTCTTGAAACATTTCATTCAATCAAATCGAGTAACTACTCGAGATTAAATTTAATTTATATTCTGTTAGGTATTCGTCTTATCTACTTGTGACAAAGACTTCAGTCTGTGTTACGTAATAAATGTAACCAATAATCATTGTTAATAAATATTTCAATTACTCTGTAAGGAGATTTAATAGGTACGCTATTTTGTCGCCCAAGGTGAAATGCAGTGACTTGTTATGGTAGTTAACTTATTTAATGCATATTTATAACATAATGCTTATTTAAACCTGATACCATGAATAGACCTGTCTTTTATGGCACGAGAAACCTCCGGTAATAAACACTTTTATGGGCCCATGGGCAGGGAGGAGACAAATAAACTGTACTAAGTGCTTCATGTCAAATCATGAATTACTTGCATACCCAGGAGTTTCAATGAATAAAAAAGTAATTGAGGTTTGGCATATTTGGCCTGAGTTAGGTCAATGAGATTTCCTGTTAGCCTGCAGCCACTGTGTTAACAAACACCACCATCAGTTATTGATTGGACACTTATTATTGTAACACCATGCCATGTTTTTTTAACGGCTCTGACTTATATGAAAAGGTAATTTTAGTATGTCATTTTGTGCTGGAACTGTAATTGTGGTATTAAATCATATTTCGCGGAAAATTGCATATAGAAGTAATTGTATAAAGTAGGAACAAACTGTTTTGGGGAAAACACCTATTTGCCAGTGTCAACCATCATTAACGTTAGCTATCGTTTTTATCTGGAAAGATAATTGGGTTATTAGTGTCAATCATTGTAGTGATGCATGCGTAATGTGTAGTAGATTCTAGAGTTCATTTATTGCATATTATATACATGGGATATTGTGTAGCAGTACTAGTTTATGACAAATTGGATTATTAGGATTTGTTTGATTAAAGAGTGGGCGGCTCGTGGGTATCACAAAATGACCCACAAAAATACCATTAACCACTTCTGGTAGTGTGACGTGGTTTTAATTAAGGAATATCATTAAAAAGTAAAAACACTGACCATTGATTCCAGTTGAGTCTCCATTTGGGGTTGTTATAATGATTTGGCGTGATGCAGCATTTTCTGGCAGCACAGCGGCTCGATGGGTAGCACCGTCGCCTCACAGCAAGAAGCTCCTGGCTTCAATCCCAGGGTGGAGCAGCCTGGGATCTTTCTATGTGGAGACTGTATGTCCTCCCCATGTACTACCGGTTTCCTCCCACAGTCCAAAGACCTGCGTGTTAGGTTAATTAATGTCTCTAAAGTTGCCCTTAGTGTGTGCACGCTAATTTCACAAGTGCAAAGGACTTTCTAATTGCAGGGTTTATACAGACATAAATATCAGCTGGGCCTTTTGGACACTGCACTGCGTACCTTAAAAAATGCTGTAAGATACCCCAAGAGAAAACAACCAAGTCTGTGGAAACAAGAAGGGTAGGGGGACCAAAAGACACAACCTGCCAATATTTTAATCAATATGTCAATCAAAAAAATTGTCTCTCCATCCTTAAAAAAATCATCAGTTATGGTGGATTTTTGGGAATAAATATGGCAACCCTGAAGTAGGCCCAGAGCAAAACGTGTGTAGAGGGGTGGATATCAACTTCAGTCAACTGTTCTATTGCAAAAACTTCAATATCCTCCAATCTAAATGCTATATAACGACATGCTACATGTTACAGTTAGTACAAGAAATGAGTTGGTGTTTTCTGATATAATCATTATCAGTCAGATACAAAATGGGCAATATATCTTTCTTGAACATTATGGAAATCAAATATTTACTTGATGTCCACTCTGGTGCATTTGGATTAAAGACTGATAGTGGAAGAGAGAAAGTATGAGGATGTTGAGAGGGCAGGGAGGGTGACGTGAAGGTGAGAGAGAAATGGTGTAATTATTGATGGTTAAGAACGAATGACATTACAACAGTCTAATCCTATGCCTGTTCAGACTCAAAGTCAACAAAACAATAATGTTATAAGCCCGGGTCACATTATCTGGACTTATCTTCATATAATATTGCACAGAGTTCAGTTAATATGATTTATGGACAAACTTTATTAAGTCCTTATTTTTGCCATTACAGGGCAGCTAAAAAGGACTGTGGTGGCCTAGTGGTTAAGGTGTTGGACTATAGACCAGGAGGGCCAGGGTTCAAATCCCCACCTCTGCCACAGTTGGGTCCCTGAGCAGCAGGACAGTTGACAGAACGGATTTACAGTGACATGCGGGGTGTTTACCTGTACTATTGCCTTTAGGCTTAATATAAAGTTGTGTCTCTGTCAAATGGGGAGGCAAAGACTTTTTGTGAGATGCTGACTGTCTACCAATACCTTCACTTGACTGAATTATTATCGTTATACAATCATTACTTTTGCACATATGTGGCTGAAGACTGATTTGTGAGAGTAAATCTAGAGGGGGAAGACCAAGCTTGTTGGAAACAAATGAACCAGGAGAATAAAGTTGTTTTTCTTTGCCCTGGTGGATAGAGGAGTGAATGGATGGATCTAGAAACCATGCTTAGGTTTAAAGTTGAAGACATTGTATACAATCTGTTACCTTTAACTTTTATTTAATCGGAAAATGTTGTAATTATAATCATGCCTAACATACCACGAAGAGTGCAGCTGGATGTATGGAGCCAGGCCATCTCTTCCTCGGGCAGCATCTGAACAGACCATGTGCACATGCTGTCGTCTACGAAGGTGATTTATTTTGTTGTTAGGGCTTGACAAAATGGATTTTTAACTATATGTCACTCCCTGAGGAGAAGTGTGAAATGAGGTATTGACAGAAGGAACATGGTTTGTGAAGGAGATATGGTGGAAAGTCATGACTGGTATATACTTATCCAATGAATTGATATACTTTGTTTGTACTTATTATTTATGTATTATGTACTTTTATAACTGATATATCCAATGAAATGAAATACTAAATTAGAAAATTATGACTTTAAAACGATGCTTAAAATATTTCAATACGATACGGAATCGATACCACAGCAAAAACCTAAAACATCAGGAAAAGTAATTAAATAATAGTAAAATAAGGAAATTATTTGTCTTTTTTTTAACAATATACATTTCCAATCCTGGAAATACATTTTGACAATGAATAGGTACACTTTGATTATTAAGGTCAAATTGGTTTTATTTTAAGACTTTTACACATTGAGCAGTAATCTGATATCCCTCTGCTTCCTTGAGTTCCTTGGGATTTCCTTGACGGGTTGGTTAACTTTTTGTATTTTTAGTTGGACCTCACGAGTTACACAAGTAAAAGGAGATTACCATTACCAGTATGGCTGAATCTGTTGAGTTGAATAAATATGAATGTGAATGCATTTATATTTTATGTGGATTTAACATATTTATACTTGATATTGATCTCTTTGTTGTTAACTTCCTTGTCAAAGTCAAATGGTTAAAAAAAGGAATACATTAATGCATATTTGAATACATGAGCATGAAGTAATTATATTATCTATAATATTCTCTAACCTGCAGCTCTGTGGACTCTTGGTACGAGTAAGTTAAAATTGTTGTCTCCCTTGGTCTGCAAAGGTTTAAATGGTTAAAGACTAGCTTTGCTGTTTTCAAAGGCTTAAAATAATTCCATATTTCACTTTGTGCGTTTACTTTCTCTACAAGCCATGGACAAAAGCACTAAAACTCTGTTTTCTCTCTTCTGATTCACTGTTTACCTGCAGGGAGAGGAAGCAGAGTGCTGAGTGCACACGCCATCATCATCGATGCAACACAGAAATAAATGCAGCTCTTCTTTAAAATGCGGTCATTCTTTAAATACCAGTGCTAATATAAGGTATTCTAATGTTTTTAATGTTTTTCGAGTATTGGTATACCATGCCACAATACCTGGGATCAAGGTATGCTAACTTCACAATGATTCATAATAAAAAATAATAGTTTTAAAACTGTTAATAGCTGGGCCTGAAGGGATTTCATGCAGGCTGCGACAACAGTGTATAGCAATATACACCAAGTTTATAGGCAATATTACTGCATCAGGGACTATCAGCTCCCATCATGTCCCAACCAGATCCCAAGCCTTTAGATTAGGTTATAGGAACGCTAACCTGTTTTTAGCAATCATCTAGGTGCAACAAATAACTCCTCTACTAAGATCACACCACTGGCTCCAAGTTGCAGCACAAATGATCTTTAAAACTGTCATTCTTGAATTGCAGCTTTTCAGAGTTACATGACTTGTTTTCTACCGACAGCATATTAGCTTAAAAGTACATATACCTGCTAAGTCAGAACTTTAGGGTGCCTGATATTTCCTCGTCTGAGATTTCTGACCATTTCCGTCACATTGCACTAGCTCACAACTAGCTTACATGTGAAAACACTGCAGACTACTGACGATGGTCAGGTTTCAGTCTACTGCTCTGAAGTGTAATTTCACTGAGCATGTCATGTGGGCTTGTTTGCTATGCAGTGAGCATACATAATGGAGGCAAATGATTTAGGGTGCACAGATTCAATTACTGCATGCGTTAAAAACCGAGCTACATAAAACACGACTGAGACAATTTAGGAAATATAGAGAGCACCACATTGTTTTGGGTCGACATGATAACTGTAGATTATAATGTGTATATCCATTGCTCGATATTGATATTTCAAAATGAATATGAAGCATTTGGTTTTATTTCATTAAACAAGGTAATTAGAAATGCAAATAAAAAGTCAAAGACAGTTGTTCAAATACGCAATTAAGATTAAAACTCAATTATCGTGATTCATGGGGGTGAACAGAAGCATTTTAAACTGCACAAGAGTGCCCCACATTGACTGTTCAGTAGGGTGTATGGTCACCCAAGACTTCCATAACACTTTTCCACGTGCTGTTGCCAGTTGTCTGTGTTTGACCAACTTTAAGACGTCCTATGGCCAAGTGTTGCATTCAGGCAAATCATATTGCAGAGATATTGCAAGGGCTGGGAAATTGCAGAATGTGTACTTTCAAGGTCTGGGAACGTTTAAATACTCTCAGCTCTCAGTTCTAATACTTTCAGCCTTTTATATAGTGCATCTTCACCAGGTAAATACAATTTTAGTATATTATTATAGTAAACTATAAATGCTGTAGGGACATTACACAGAAAGCAGAGAGGCTTCAACCGATAAGTGTAGTTCTGGTAAAATGTAATAATTTGTGCCTGACAGGTTTTTGTGTAGTACAGTGAAGGCCTATTTAATATGTGATTTTTTTTTAAGGAAACAGTTACTTGCTCTTGCTCTCTAAAAATAGATCACCACACTAGAAGATGCTTATCCATCTTTTGTTTTTTAGAGCTATTAAACAAGTTCACAAGCTTTGAAGCTAGTTTTCACCACCGTTTCTGTCCATTCTGTTTCTTCAGTGTATTCAGATTGTTTAAAATATATTCTAAATATTTTACTCTTTCAGGTATTTGATTAATACATATAATCATTACTGAATTGATTCTGTACATTACCATTAGCCTCAGAGGAATATTATTGAATCATATGGAAGGTTGTCCAAACTATTGCATGCACCATATTTTGTTTAATTCATATTCACGTACTCGGATGATGTCAATTTCTAGAATTGCTCTAAATTATATTAACCTGTGCAAAAATAAAGAAATGAATACATGCCTGTATGGTAGGTGTACAAGCTTAACACTCCAATTCCAATGTAATAATTTGTTCATATTTAACTGTGCATACTTTAGATTGTCCCACTGAGAACTTTAAATACAATAAGATGTATTAATCAAATCTTTCCCATATTTGAAATCGCACAAACTAGCCAGTATACTGTGCACTTTAACAGAGACAAGATGGTTTACAATGTCAAGCTGAAAGACAAAGCAAACAAGCTTAAAAATGTGTGCCAGCTCTATTCCTGGCTTCCTCAGCAAATTTCCATCATGTGAACCTGCCAAACTGCTGATGAAAAATGCAGCTAAATTCAATTACCCTGCTGTTGACACGAGAGTGTTGAAAACATGTTGCTTCTTTCTAGAAAGGCAGGAGCGAAATCCTGACAACTTGTCAATGCTAGCAGGAGCGCTGATGAGCGATTATAGCCAGATGTGGCATATGGTTGTATAACCCTGAACTAAGTAACAGTTGTAATATATCTTAAGACGTTCAACCGCAAGTCTGCTGTTCTGGGAGGCGTATATATTTGTGTGTATTGTGCATCATAGTAACCAGTCATACTGTGTTGTCTGCCTTTCGACCACGACGTCCTGCCTGTTTGATTGGAGTCCTTATTTTATACTGTTTAGGCATGAGTAGCAACCCAAGAGTGTTTTACAGAAAAGCATTGTGTTTGCTCATTTGCTGGCATGCTAAAGATTTTCTTTTAATTAGTGTACATACCTATTTATGTGTTTATTTAGCTTTAGAATATAGTTAGCAAGCAGCCAGTTAGTTGACTGTTTTACACATTTTTGACTGTTTAAGTTGTGCAGTGAGTGCTTAAGGAAGGTGAAGAATTCCCTTCTTACACTCTTAGCGCACAGAAGTTTCACTAAGGCAGGACAAAATGAACTGGGCAGATATAGAATCTCACACAACCAGTAAATAAGGGAGGGACGGCAAAAATAGGGTTAATCAAATTTGTACTGGAACACCATCCCAATCCTGACTGTTATAACAGATATATTTAAATATATTCAGCAATCACATTTGATAGTCTTGGCCAAAAAATTAAATAAATATTTACGTTAAATCCCCTGCAAAACATTCATTTTATCGATGTGCAGTACTTTGCAAAAGTAAAAATCTGCGCTGTGTTTGTGTGATTATTTATTTTTACATCTGCAGTATGGTGTTTGTAGTGCAAAATAATGTCCCCAAAACTAAAAAGGATTGTATTCACAGCCAACTGAAATGGAAATCCTCTCTTGAATCTTCTGAACACTGGCTGAGCAGTTAGCATTAGCAGCCATGATAGTGCCGATGACTTCATTAATAGAGTAAGATTTGACTTTCAATCCCTTAAATTACGAGATTGTTCAACACTTTGTTACAAAATAAGCTCTGTTATTGATTCTGCCCAACTGTAGGTTAACGTGTCTTGAACAGTAATTTATTTATCTTTATTTCTCAAAGGCTTCGCTATTATACACTATATTCTGCTCTACCAAGCATTGGTTAATCTGCCTGCTTACATTCATCTTTTAATAAAAATGGCACACGTTATTTTTATGGCAAGGGCTCATATGTGACTAGACTTTGCTAAGCAGAGCAAATGCAGAACATCACACTTTTTCAAAAGATTCCAGTTATTTCATGATCCCATCAATTTTTTTTTAAATCACTTAATATCTGTGTTCTTACCAGCCTAGAGAAAGCTCTTGTTGCCTCAAAGTCTACATTTCATGCCACTTTGTATTCTCAACTAGGTGTACTGCCAAAAATGAAACTGAGCAGCAGGCACTCCCTCTATTGTGGCATCTCGTGGCCAAGGATAAACGTTTGAATAGGTTTTCTTTTAATAGTAATACTGTTAAATTTCAAATATGGAACATGACCTAAAGCAATGTAGAAAAGCATTTAGCACTGAGTGAAAGAAGCATCTGGTACAATCTCATGATTTGAAACAGAAACAAAGAATTTTCAGACACCGCACTGTATACAATCCTCCACTGCTGTAAGCAATGTAGCCTAGCGGTTAGGGTACTGGACTGTAGACCTGATGATCCGGGGTTCAAATCCCACCTCTGCCAATCTGGTCCTTAAGCAAGACCTTTAACCCACCATTGATTGAATATGAGCCGTTAGTCACTCTGGATAATGGTAAAAAGCAAAAGATGGATTCTCTTATCTCTTAGTGACCTGCAGCAATTTAGCAGCTGGGGCACTCTGAGGTTTCTCAACCCCAATCATACAGCTAGAATTGCTTCATGAGCAAGGCCAGGTCCTGCAGTGTCCACCAAACCTGGTATGTCCAAACGGGCGTCGGTTTAAAAGTATAGAATCCAGCTGTTATCCTGTTTTCGTATGTTAAGGAAAGCTCCAAATTCTAAAAATCCACTAATAGTGATTGGGTTCCCATGAAAAATAAAAGCTCTGTCCAGTTCTAGTGCTCTGTCTAATATGTGCAAGTTTGCAACTGCAGGCTACGTCTTTCAATACTAGTTCCTTTAATTCAGTGAGGGGTCAATTGGATGAACTCAAATATTCAGAATGAACTCCCTGCCAAGTCAAATCATCTGGAGGTCTAGGTTCCTCAGTACACCACTCCTCAACAACAACAACAACTTCTTTTCATTCCTGTTTGCAGATTCTAGAATATTTTACAATTTCATCCACAATGGGCCGAGTGCCAGCAGTTTGACATGGGTACATTCAGCACGTTCAGTGTGTACATGCTGCATTTAGTCTTTACTAGCTGCACTTGGCTGACAAATTATTAAAACTGGCCAAGAACCCGTGTCAGCACAGCTTCTTTATATGAGAGGCCAGTAAGTGGTTTGGTTGTGTTTGTGTTTGTGTTTGAGAGAGTGAGAGAAAAGGAAAAGGTACATAATGTAAGAAGGAGTTTATATTTGGCCAAGGTGAACCACCTGCTGCACCACCTTCCCTAGTCTCGTTTAATATTGTTAATTAGCTCTTTCTTTTTAGGAAACAATGTCTGTATTGCTCCAACATTTAAGTTATAAGTTTCCCTTCCTGCACACTGTCGTGGTGATTTCCAAGCACATCCTGCCCCAACACAGTGACCAAAAACTTTGTGAAACACTCCAGGAAGGACATCAATGCAAGGTACATTGCATTGCTTCCCAGTGGTTGTGAATATCAGTAAGCTCTGATAAGAGAACACCTCCCTCACCCATTCGGTTCGCACAGTATACATAAACTTTTTCTGTCTATTAGACTCATGACCAAAGTAGAACTTGAGCGCCCTAACACCCCACACTGTGATAACTAGCAGATCCTCCAGTGCTTCAATATGCCCTTGATTTTCTGTCATGTGTTAAACACCGACACTCAACTATTTATCCAGAGCTTTACAAGATCTGGTTATGTCCCTAGTTAACATAGAGAGTGTCAAAGTGACAGTCCCAAAACACTCTCAAAAAGGCTCTAAAATGTGCACTAACTAAAAGCTAGTTTAAAAGAGTTTAAATGCCAGTATGTACTCAGTGGCTTTACATTACATCATAGGTAGGCCAGTGCCTAGCCGGCGGCACAAAGTTCAAGGCAGCAAAAACAGGGAGCCAATCCATCATGGGGCACTAGGGGCACTTTAGAGACACCAATTAGCCTAACTCGCATATCTTTACACTGCGAGAGGTAGCCATAGCAACGGAGTAACCCATTTGTATAGTATTATATAGTATAATATTTGCATTAGTATACAGTGTGCAAATTGCACACAGAAAAGACTCTGATCACTTTATTTGGAATCGAACCCAGGACCTTTTTGCCACCCCTGGGGACTGATCTGAAATATCATCTAAATAAATAAAATAATGCATTTGATACCTAAAACCAGATATAATGTGTGCTCCCTGGCCCCTCAGCATCTACATTAACCGTTTCAGCTGTGAAAGCTTTGCTTTTTCTTATATATATTTATTGAATGTAGAATATCGAAGGAACACAATTCACTAAAAGAACAGGAACTAAAAAAGAAAAGGAATGTCTATAGAGAACAAAGCAAAGGAACTCATTTGCTTGATGGCAGGCACTTAACATGCCAGTGGCAAAATATAAAGATATACACAAATATCTGGCTTAATTAACTAGCAGACGTTGCTTTCTTTCCAAAGTTCTTTCCAATGGCTAGAATGTGTCTGCCCCATTAGTGCTCAGCATTATGTGCTTTTTCTCTTTCTTAATTATTCTGTTTTTAAACATTGCTAAAACATCTATGTTTAGCATAGAAACCATAAATTATTGATGGCCTTGGCTGGACCCTTGACAGCTTAATGCACAACCTTGATAGTTTTCATTTTCATATCTAAACCATCCAAGGCAATGAAAACAATTAGATTGATGCTGTAAACCTGGCGTGGGCACCATTTCTCAAATATTTGACACAGTATCAAACAAGATCCAGTGCCAAATGCTAACCAGAAATGATTGCAAGGATGCCAGATAAATCTCATATAGCATCTGGTACACTTTCGCTCTGTTGTAGTCTAATAGACACAGAGGTATGTATATCTGACTATATACACTTTCTTTCTTATTTATTATCCAGGCAGCATGCTGAGAAAGCTATCTAGCCTTCTTGTCATGTGGGGGCACCCCAGTCTTCTTTTGCTACTACCTAACTCTGATAAGTGTAAGCCCACGGAGAGACAGAACAGCGAACAAAGACTAAACAGATCGTACAATCTGTAGTAGGACAAAAAGACCATTCTCCCATATGACAGTAATATAACACGTCCCATTGGTGGCATCCCTGGTCACGATTGAATTCCAGTACTGACTGTTTCCTCTATTCAAACTTTCCATAACTGATAAAATGCCCAATGAATGTAGAAACGCAATTAGATTTAATGTTAGGGCTGATCTGTGTAGGTTCTGTAATTTTCTAAGCCATTCGTCTTGATCAACTCAGCTGTTAGACGATTTTACCACAGAGACTTCAAGCCTGGGTAACTCATTTATCTTCTTATAGTGCAGAGATTTTTAATGCACAGCAGTCAAGTGCTTGTTGAATGTTGACCAAGATAAGATGACACTCGGGAAAAGGCCTAATTGCTGCAATATTTTTCAAACATATGTTTTAAAGCTGTATCTGTATCTATTTTAAAAGAAAAGGTCAGTGGTTCTAACCTGTGCTATCATATCCAAAATATGACAACCATACTTACCATTTCACACATTTTCCCTGTCTTCTTAGGTGGCTGTGTTTTGTGCAAATTGACTGTCATTATACGTTTACTACTTATTTTATTTCACAGTCATGTTATTTATTAACAGTCATGTGCAACATGGAATTTGTTGCACTGTTTATACCATCCTTTTTTAGCAGGATTAGGATTGCATGGATTAAAAAAAAAAGCTTTGTGAGGAAAAAGTATTCATTGATGGTTCTAGCCAGATGGAATGGGTGTTAACAAGCCTATTACTAGATGTGCTGATTATATGTCTACAGTGTATCGACTTGCCGTGGGTCACTGCTAGCTTTTCACATCTGTTTACGCTGACTGATGTTTTTTTTGCTTCTCTAACATTGTCTATGTCATGCCTGAAGGCAACTGACTGGTACAGGAGGCCTACCGACCGATCTCCATTTGATATCCTTTTCACAGTATTAAATACACTGCTCAAAAAATAAAAGGAACACTCAAATGACACATCCTAGATCTGAATGGATGAAAAATTCTTATTAAATACTTTTGTTCGGTACAAAGTTGAATGTCACGACAAAATCACACAACAATCATTAATGGAAATCAAATCTTTTAACAATGGAGGCCTGGATTTGGAGTCACACACAAAATTAAAGTGGAAACATTACAGGCTGGTCCAACTTTGATGTAATGGCCTTAAAATAAGTCAAAATGAGGTTCAGTATTGTGTGTGGTCCCCATGGGCCTGTATGACCTCCCTGCAATGCCTGGGCATGTTCCTGATGAGGTGGTGGATGGTCTCCTGAGGGATCTCCTCCCAGACCTGGACTAAAGCATCCGCCAACTCCTGGACGGTCTGTGGTGCAACGTGACGTTGGCGAATCGAGCGAGACATGATGTCCCAGATGTGCTCAATTAGATTCAGGTCTCGGGAACGGACTGGCCAGTCCATAGCTCCAATGCCTTCATCTTGCAAGAACTGCTGACACACTCCAGCCACATGAGGTCTAGCATTGTCCTGCATTAGGAGGAACACAGGGTCAACCACACCAGCATATGGTCTCACAACGGGTCTGACGATCTCATCTCGGTACCTAATGGCAGTCAGGCTACCCTTGGCGAGCACATGGAAGGCTGTGCAGCCCTCCAAAGAAATGCCACCCTACACCATTACTGACCCACTGAAAAACCAGCCATGCTGAAGGATGTTGCAGGCAGCAGATCATTCTCCACAGCATCTCCAGACTCTGTCACATCTGTCACGTACTCAGTGTGAACTGACGTACTCCTGGTGTACTGGCCTGTCTCCTGGTAGTGCTTGCAGCCTCTGAACACTGCTCTGATAGACACAGCAAACCTTCTTGCCACAGCTCATTGATGTGCCATCCCGGATGAGCTGCACTACCTGAGCCACTTGTGTGGGTTGTTGAGTTCATCTCGTGGTACCATGAGTCTGAAATTGTGTGGTTTAAGTATTCCCTTTATTTTTTGAGCAGTGTAGAAAACTTGTCCACCAATAAAACACACAGTTAGGAGCAGTAGGACATGGTGTCAGGCATTTATTTAGCCATTACTGGAATGGGATAAACAGAATTTGCATCATTGCTGCCGCTGCTGGGGTCACCAGGCACATTTTGTTCTGGCATCTTATATTAAAAAAGCATGAGCACAGTTTTCTGTCTCCAACCAGAGATATATTTCAAACTTCATGTGTTTTTGCAAATGGGATTCACCTCCATAATGGTTTTGAAAAAGATTTGGAAGTGCATTTGGATCTTGCACTACTGTTTGCTTATGGCGTAATAAACTTCTTAAAAACAATATGGCCCTGCATACAGGTGCTCAGTGCCAAAACAATTGTTAGAGACAATTATTGTAATACTGTAAGTATTACTGATAAATCATACATATTGGGATTATATATATATATATATATATATATATAGATAGATAGATAGATAGATAGAGGAAGAGGGAAGAGGACAGATGAGGACTGAATCTCATGTTAAATTAGAGGTTTATTTATCTGCACTGTATGGCATTTCACTGTACACCATGCACATCTACACTTCGTTATTTTAAACTCCACTTTCCACTTACACCTTACTTACTTTACTGCCTTATAATACATATATTTTTTTACATTTACCTATAGCTCACTGGACTTTCATAGCTACATAGTTCTATAGTTCATAGACAAATTTATTTTATTTTATTTATTTATTTGTTTCTTATAGTTTTTTAATTAATAAAAATCTGTCTGTCTGTCCAAAGAATAATGATAATGATATAAGTACAATAATAAGTACAAAATATGTACTTTGCTCCCTCATTTATCCACCCGCGATAAACGAAAATCTACAAAGTAGGGATGTCGGCAAGTAGCGGCTCAGGCAGCCGATGCTCTATTATTACATCTAATTTTTGGTGCGTTTTCATGAGTAAATACGCTATTGTAGTGTTTTTAATTGTTGAATAATCAAGCAACACGCTGAAGTAATCAAACGTTCTCTTTACTTAACACACCATACATCACTCTTGTATCGCACATGCTCCGTCAGTACCGAGCTTACAGCACCTCATATCCTACACATTGAGTACATACAACAGCTATTTACTGTAAATCGTAATATTGTAGGATTTATAACATTCCTTTATTGTTAGAAATAATAATTTAAATATATTTTGCTGAACCATTTTTTTAACATAAAAGTTCAGCAAAAACCGCGAAACAGCAAAATTCCGCAATATAATTTTTCCATTAATATTTATTGAAAACCCACGATGCACCGAGGCCATGAAAGGGAACACTATTTTCAAATACATTTAATACAATCCTAATACAATTATGAATACAATTACTGATCTATGAACAAGTATAAAATTAGACAATTAAGACTTGTGTTACTATTTATGTGTTAATGTAGTGTGCACTGAATTTAAAATATAGACATTTACTGACAACACAAGTAAGGAAGAATAGTTAAACAGTAGTTACAGTCGATAGGATGATTTACCGGATAGAGCATGGACAGAGGTACAAACAAAGGCAACTTTAGTCCATGGCTTGGTTCAGATTGCACGTAACAGCTTGCTGCGTTTTTCCATTATCATTAGATTTGTGTCGCCATAAATGATAGTGACAAATTCCAACAAAAGTCTTTTGTGTCCTAGCATCAAAGCTGGGACCAGTTTAATCAGCCTACACACCATCTGATATTTACATGATAAGCCTGCAAAGAATCACGTACATGATAGAAAAGCACTCAGTGTGTACCGTCTAAATTAGAATTGTACTTGAGGACACTGAAGCGTTTCAGAAATAGAATTTGCTGCAAAGTAACTAAAAATATCTTAAATTTAAATATCATGCTCCAGTTTTTCCAGAAAATTGTTGACATGTTATATGATCTGTAATTCACATGTAAAGTCAAGTTTCTTTATAAATCGCTTTTTGGAAGAGATCATTGTCCCGAAGCAGCTTTAAAAGAATCTAGAATAATCATTAATTATATAAGGAAGAAACATTAGGGGGACCAAAACTCAATAAGGGACTCAACCTTGGGCAGTGGAGATGATATATGTGAGAATAATAGTTTAAAGAACCATAAGTTAAATATAAAAATTAACACAACATGTCTTAAGTATAATATAACTATAATATTAGATATACTATAAGCGTATACTATTTAGGGTAGCACAGTGGCTCGGTGGGTAGCACCACTGCCTCACAGCTAGAAGGTCCCGGGTTTAAACACAGGGTGGAGTGGTCTGGGCCCTTTCTTTGTGGAGTCTGCATGTCCTTCCTGTGTCTGCCTGGGTTTACTCCTGGTTTTCTCCCACAGTCCGAAGAGACATGCATGTTAGGTTAACTGGTGTCTCTAAAGTGGTCTTTAATGTGTAAATTTAATGTGTGTGTGTGTGTGTGTGTGTGTGTGTGTGTGTGTGTGTGTGTGTGTGTGTGTCTCCTACAATGGATCGGTGCCCCGTCAAGGGTTGTTGACTGCATTTTGTATTTATTCTTTTTTATCGTAGGTCATATGCTACATCAGCAAGAGGTTTGCAGCCCATGGCACTGTAGCTAACCTCTCTGGATGTGAAGGATGCAGAAAGAACTATGAACCTTGATCAACTTTTAAACAAATTTAATCTGAGCTGCAGAACCAAGCTGCTGAACTAGTGACAGCCTGCACTATCCTTCATCTTATGACTGCTGATGTTAAGGTAGGAGATCATAGGAGGACCCCGGTCCTGACACAGAAACAAATCCAAAATGCAATTAGGAAAAAAACGTACCTTGACCTGTAGAAATAAGAGACTTCAATATATACAATAGATCATTTTGGTAAGTGACAATATTGCTCTGTTTGTGGAATTATGACCTTTATAGAAATAAAACATCATATAGAAATCAAACACAGGAAATGATATTTAATTTACAGTACAGTATGACCTTTTGAATAAATGCAGGTCCTTTATTTGATTTAATTTAGGCATGATGTTGGTTAATGTTTTAATGGATTTGTTTATCAGGTCCTTTATTCTTTGTGTCCCTTTAACAGTAAACATATCTGCATATATTTTCTGTATAACTGCAATCCTTAATACCACAGTATTTTCTATTGGGAGCTCATTGATGATCTAACATTAGTGGACCAGAAACATTATCCATTATCATAGTGTGTGTTCAAACTTTTTTTTTCTCCACCCGTATTGAATGTATTGAGAACTATATAACCATTCTGCTGTGTTCAAGTCAATGTTCTGTCCTTAGTGCCTGTCCTCAGGCACGTGGGGAAAATGCTTTAATTGGGAGGCTACCAACTGAATGTGCAGGCACACGTGCATCACATATATGGGATACAGCATTTCTATCACATGGTGTCATCAAGAATTTCTAGTTTGTTGAGTGGCTTAAAAATAACATATGAAAATGAACCACACCTGTACATGATGGAAAATCACAAGAGCAAATGTAGAGAAATGAATGAAAGCTATTGTGCTTCAAGTGAGGCATTTTTCTGAAAATGTGGGCCTTCAGGAAGACTTTTCCAGGAAGCCTTGTCAACATTAACAGAATACTTAAGAACAGAGACAGATGTTGGTACCCCTGGCAGGTCTGTAATCAAAAACAGCAGCACCAAAGGCAAACAAAAGGTAATATATAACCAGAACAAGCGCAGACTAAACAAAGAAAGTAGGAAAATAGGGAAATAATTCCATATAACCAGAGCACAACCAACCCTACATGAACAAATAGAATAAAAAATAGAAAACAGTGTAGAATCTACCTAATAGATTTCTGGTCTAATAAAATTTGGAGAAAAGAATTCTATATTATTCTATATCGACCTTCATTTCTAAAATAAATAGTGAAAGATGTAATTAACAAAAATCATCCACTGAAAGAAGATCCTGTGAAAATAGACAACACCTTGAGGAAAGGTATGAGGGGCATATCTAGAATTATTCTAATGAACAAGTGGTCCAAAATCAAGCAAATTGCAGATGGGCTATAACAGCAGATAACCGTTTTGGTTCCTTTGCTGTATAAGGAAACATAAAGTTGAAAAACATCTCAGCATGAATTGATTAACCCTTCCTGTCAGGTGTCAACATTTCAGGCTGTTGGGGATAATGGTGTGGGAAATGCTTTCTTGGTACATCCTTTGTAAAAGCCCTTTGATACCTGTGGTTAAACGTTTGGACAGTAGGGTCCACCTATCCATTGTGGCAGACCATGGGAATCCCTTCATGGCAGCTGTTTGCCCTATGTCAGAAGGTCACTTTCAGCAGGACATTATTCTATTCTGTAGGATCATATAGTCATGGGTTGGTTAAAGGATCATGGTGGTGGGTCTGGATAAGGGCCTCTGCTAAATGACATAAATGTAAAACCCTTGCTTTCCTGGTCCTTACGGTCTTCAGACCTTAATCCTATAGAGCAATCGTTGGGAGGAGTTAGAACAGGCTATTCAGGTCAGTCAATTTTATAAATGATTTCCATTGTGTAGGTTGTGCAACGAAACTATTGTACATGCACAGTTTCTGATGACCACTATAAAAATATATGGTGAATAATAGCCTCTCAATAAATGTTTGCATCCACACAGTCACATCCACTCGCCCACATGCAATCCAACATCCGTGATCAATGAACAGATGGGAGCTGGTGTGTCGTGATTTCCCTCTTCATGCAAAAGGACACAGCCCACTGACATCTCAGTGAAACTATGTGTGACTTCCCACAGGAAACTCGGAATATCCAATAAAGGAAGAATATGCAGCATGAACCCATAAATCTCACTCCACAACAACTGTGTGACTTGCAGTGTGACAGACAGCAGACCCTAATAAAGGAAACAACTTCCTAGCTTCTCTGTCACCAAGTGCTAGCCTTGGGAAAATAAATAAAGAAATGAGCCAGGAACCTGATTCAGACTTGCTTTATTTATACAGACTCTCAAGCAACATTTGCAAAAAAAAAAAAGGTGAGAAATCAGTTTAAAGGCTTGTTTAGACGTGGAAGCCACTTCTATCACGGGACCCTGCGGTTCATTTAAAACAGCTGCAGGTGTGCTATTGCTGCAGTCACAATGATGTTACTTGTTTCATGATACTAAAAAGGTCTCTGGAGATGCGAGCTTTCTGCAAATACTCTCTCTTAAGGCCTATACACACCTAAAGTGTTTTTAATATGACAAAAAAAAATTTAATTTTTGCAATTTTTAACCTAGTGGGACCTTCACACCAAGTACTTTTTTTGTGTAAACAACCTTTCTTTAAGTACTGTACCATTCTCCTAATGTGTCATGGGAGTTCTTTAATGTGGGATATTGGCATGAGGTCCCATGTGGTCAAGTGTACTATTGTGATTATGCCACAGTTCCATTATTGCCTTTTATTGTTAGATTTTAAGGTCAATTTAATATTAAGGATGAGGTGAATCTTGAAAACATGAAACTTTTTAATCGATGTGTTGAATTTTAAAAACAAATTTTTTAAAAATAAAATCGTTTCATTCTACTCTTACTCCACTGTTAAAACATTACCTTTCAGACTGCTGGCTTAATTCATAACAGTCAAGGAACTGTAATTCTAAATAACTGTTATGCATTTATTATACAGACCACACACAAAGTAAATTGAATGGTAAGTTTCAATTTCTTTAAAAAAAAAACTATTTACATTCAGCAAATAAAATGTGTCCGGTATATATGCGGCCTGTTGCTAGCACACACTGTTCTGCATATAATGATATAATGAAAGTCCGGACCCTATTCAACATAATTAGTGATTATAAATTTGTTAGAAACTAGTAATGTTAAACTTATTAGAAATATAAAGGTGGAGTTTATCAGCTGGACTTAACCGCATACTTGTCAGACGAATGAACCTCCGATCAGCAATGTATGATAAAGACAGAGTTTCTAGTCCTTTTTCTTGATGGTAGTAAAACTGATCTTCAGTTTCTGAACCTCTCTCAGCCAATCAGAATGTGGGTCCACAACTAACTGTGGTATAATTAAAAATCCAAAAACATTATTAGGTAGTGACAGTATTAAAAAGTGGCATCACCTACACTTTGCCTGAATTGTAGCATTTCTCCACGCTAGATGACCAAACCAGGAGGATGTTAACCAGGGCATCTACCAAGAGGCCACTAACAACTTTTAAGGACTTGCATGTTTTCAGTAAGGACCAGGCAGTTGATCAGGACTGAAGGGAAAATGGATGCTTCAATGTACAGTCAAACTCGGCACACGACTGCTTCGCAACATGTTGGCACTCGTCATTTGTTCGGCACTTTGTGCTTAACCTAATGTTCATTTTATATATCGTAAAACAGTGCATACATCCATATGGAGACAGACAGTGGCTTGAAATAGCCTGTTGCTGACTTCTTTAATAATGCACCGTGCAGCAACACATGTCATGACAGACAAGGAAATTGCTCCTGAATTTTGGGGCTTTGTGTCAGTAGGACAGTATGATGAGAAAGATATGATCAGTAGGGTGTAATTAGGCCGATTGCACAGGGAAGGAGAATAAAGCAGTTAGTCACAACAAACCGAACTGACAGCAATGCTTTATTGATTTAAACCTGAACGCGCATACATATTCGTATCGAATCAGGATTGATTAAAACTGTGTAGCCCTTAGTCCAGGATTCAATGAATTTAGCAACCAGTTGGTATACCACAGCAGAATCGAGCTAACTGCTAATTACATGCATTAGCTCACATTTATCTTTAGTAGGTACTAGCAGCATTTCACTATTATAAGGTCATTATGGATAGTCGCGTTCTAAAAGATCTACTAAAGCAAAACGTCACAAGAAGTGGAACTCTAAGCTGAGCCTGATCTTATCATGGGTAAAGGTTGCAATTATTCACAGTGCTAAGCGGATTGATTAAAATCCCCTTAACCCACGATAAAATCATAGTAATCCATTGCCTTGAGTGATCGTCTACATTTCTACTTTTCTAATAAAAGCACCAGCAATTAAATACAGTACATCACCTTATATCAAACTTATAATTTCTATTTATAACATTCACTATAAATAATTCTTCTGCACAGCATTGCCATCCTTTCAAAAATATCTTTACAATTTGCATTTTGACCAGAGGTGCCAAAACGTTTTGTCAGGATGATGGCGTTATATTTACATTTAATCATTTAGCAGATGCCCTCATCCAAAGTCAATTACAATTACAAGTCATAAAGCTTTACAATCCAAGCAAGTGTGGGTTAAAGGTCTCAACAGTGGCAGAGTGTTAGAAGTGGAATCTGTACCCAGGATCTTCTGGTATCTTAGCTGTTAGACCACCATACTCTCAAGTTACATCACATCATATATACATCATCGTATGTGGCTCCATTCTGACCCGTTTTTCTTTCTATAGCCAGCTGCTTAGTTATAACCTGGTATCTGTCCACTATTTAAACCCACCTTGTTCTTCACCTCCTGGTCAGGTCTTGTCCCTTTCTTTGCTGGTTTGTTCCTGTTACTAGCTCCTCGTGCTTCTAGTCACAGTTTGTCTATTTACGTTTCTTATGTTTTGCGTTGTTTTTTATTGTCTACTCTGTCCCATTACTGTATGCTTGTGTATTCAAAAGATAATGTAACCCTGTGTAGCACCTAGCCCTGTGTAGTGTTTTTTGTCAGTAGTTATAGTAATGTGCTTTGTGTGTTCCTGTATTGTAAAGTTTAACCCTGATTGCTGTATATTCTACCCCAGTGTCTCATTATTAGTAACTATTATTTTGCTATTATTAATTGTTATTAATTAGCCTAGCCTGTTAGCCTCTAACATTGACACAGCTTAGTGTGACACTGTGGAAAAAATATATTTTTGGAAGTTACAAACTGACAGGTCATTACTTTTGGGACTCATACTGACATCTTTTGAAATTTAGTCTTACGCTTTCTATGTATTTTATGCTAGATTTAGCGGCTTGTGTAGTTTGGTCGTTTTGCACTGGGTAATCGGAGGTTTGGCGGCTCAAATCCCACCAAAGCAAACACATACATCACTTGTAAGTTTCTGATATGCCTGTTAAGATTTTAACCACTTAAATTTATGATGAATTTCATTAGTCAGCTATATTAATATCCATAAGTAAGCTACCAATATGATATTCAATATCAAGAAAATGCTTTGATTAATTTGTGGGGGTCTGTCTACTAGGGTGGGTCCTGGTAACCCTAATCTTTGCAGGACACACTAAGTTTCTCAGATATCTCTTGGTTGTGCTTCAGACGTGCTTCCCATGGGTGACCCTTCTGAGAGAATGACACTTGTGGTAACATAGCTCTGAGGATCACTGAAGCAAACAATCCTCTTTACCATGACATGTTCTTGATCTTCGAAGGTGAGCCACCTGGAGGGCTAGAGCTATTTCAGGCATGTCCCTCCGGACTGACACCCCAGGGCATTCCCAGGACCTGCTTGAGAGAATATATATCGCAGTTGGCTTGCGAATGTCTGGGGATCCCCCAGGAGAAGTTGGAATCTGTGGTTGAGAAGTGTGGGATGACCTAATAAGACTGTGCCCACAACCCTTACCAGGAAAAGTAAAGAGTGAGACAGAGCTTGGAGAGCATGTAAGCATACATTCTGACTTATTTCTGCAAATTTTATGGAGTCATTAAAAAGCCAATTCAATTCTGAGACCTTGGAAATGTAATATACGCAGTACAATTGTGGTACAAGAAACTTAAGTTTGATAAAGGAGCTCTGGTGGCTTGGTGGTTTGTTTTGATTGTGTAACTGGCACAGGAAGGTCACTTATCGGAGGTTTTATCGGACTGTCTTTGTCATGTTTGGTATATAAACAAAAATATAAACAGATATTTAATTAGTGAGATGGAAAAACATATTTATCAAGAAACCTGGAGCACAGATGTGGAGCTATCGCACAGTACGGCACACATAAAGTATGCACCTCAGCACCACTTCGCAACTCATTTTGACAAGAAAAATGATCTTGGCATTTGGTGTACTTGCTAGAACTTGTATGAGTTTGTGTATTCCATTCCCAGCCGAAACATTAGAGCACATGTGAGTTTCACAATAGCTCTCGCTCAGTGCAGATCTCTGGTACAATCTGCTGTAACCTTTTTCAGGTTTTTAACATATACGTTCTGTACAATAAATCACCATGGATTCAAAGGTTAGCGCTAACAACCAACCAAAAAGCAGAATTATAGGTTTGATTTACACATTGCTCACAAAAATTAAGGGATATTTCAAAAATGCATATGAAATGATTTAAAAAGAAGCATTTCATTCGATTTCATTAAACAAGATAATCAGAAAAGCGAATAAAAAGTCAAAGAACGTTGTTCGATTATGCAAATAAGACAAAAACCAATTCAATTGTGGTGACTGAGTAGTAAGTGATACATTCACGAGGGTAAACGGAAGCATGTTAAACTGGACAGGAGAGCCACACATTGAGTGGTCAGTGGGGTGTATGGTCACCCAAGACTGACAAAACACACCGACAGTGATGGGGCATGGACAGGATCAGATTGTCCAGCAGTTCTTGTGTGATCTTGTTCATATTCATTTTGAAATATCGCCTAATTTTTGTGAGCAGTGTATTCAAAATAGACAATCACACTTTCCATCTAATTATTGTGTTTTATTTTGCATATAGTGTACAAGTTCATAACAATATAACTCCATTAATGCATTTAATGCCTTACACAGTTTTGATGGTCTGAAGGAATAGAAACAATTCAATATACATAATTCTTTAGTCACTCAACAAGCCTTCTGGAGTGATATAACATTTAGCACTCAGGTACTGTTGTACATTACTGAACCTAGTTTCATTTTATCATTCATGCAAATGTATTTAATAAAAAATCTCGCTTGCACTCAAAAACGTTCATTATATGTCTTTGTAGTTATGAGTTAGGAAACTCTCTTCCTTTTTTTGTTTTGGGTTTTTTTGTCTTCGATTGTGTGTATTTTGGTTTCCATTGTGTTGATATAGTGTTTTTAAGTGAGAAAATATTACTATTCATGTTAAGATAGGATATTATTTGTAATAATAATCAGATCATGCACCATATGAAATATACCAAACAATTTTGTTTTAATGATAAAGGCAAAATAAAAGCATACAAAAATGATCAAAATAACCCTGGATTTTTGCAGATTTCTTCCATTTACCAGACTTTTACCAGGTGTGCCAAAGCTTTTGATGACTAAAGTACGTAGAGCTATATCATAAACATGTATAATACCCTTATTGTTATACTCGTGGAAACTACTGTGCTTGTTAAACTAGGCAATAAACTTTTACCACTTTATAAGTTTCCTAAAAACATTTACATTCAATGTTTTTCCCAGAAGTATTGCAAGGAGATGTTATCTTGAAAATATATAGATCTACAGAGTGATTTCATACCAGGTGGCATTAGCACTTTTTTTTTTTTTACATAATTTGGTGTCTCTGAAGTGTCTCTGTCTGTCTGTCTGTGTGTCTGTGTGTCTGTGTGCGTGTGCGTGTGCGTGCGCGCATCTGCATACTGAGCTAAACTAGGCAGGGAAAGATAGTGAGTGAATGAGAATGTAATTTGCATCACCAAAATGGGGGAGAATAGACTGGCAATAGAATACATGCCAACAACATTTATAAATATTCATTTTGTTTCCAGATAAAAAATGAGATCACTTTTATGTAGACAGCCATCAGATTGAAAGTGTGAGAGAGTGAAACCCACTCAGAATGACCTCACTATAGTCGGTAGCATTAAATCATATCATCAGTGATATGTCTGGCTCATTGCCAGTCAGCCAGCGCACTGAATATGAAAAATGCTGCCATGACAGTCCTTAATAAGAGGCATTTAGACATTGAAATGCTTAAAGCCAAAAAGATAATAATCTCAAAATGACTCAAATACATAAATATCTAAATCACTTCCAACAAAAGTGAGTACACCCCTAAGTGAGAATGGTCAAATTGTGCCCAGTTAGCCATTTTCCCTTCCCAGTATCATGTGACTTGTTAGTGTCTCAGGTATGAATGGGGAGTGTTATGTTTGGTGTTATAACTCTCACACTCTCTCACACTGGTCACTGGAAGTTCAACATGGCATCTCATGGCAAAAAAAAATTGTTGTCCTACATAAATATGGCTTGGGCTATAAGAAGATTAACACCCTGAAAATGAGCTGCGGCATGGCGGCCAAGAGCATACAGCGCTTTAAGAGGACCGGTTCCACTCAGCACAGGCCTCCGCATGGTCGACCAAAGAAGTTGAGTGCACATGCTCAACATCATATTCAGAGGTTGGTTTAAAATAAATGTAGAAGTTCTGCCAGTATAGGTTAAAGGGTGGGGCATCAAACTGTAATTACTTCGACCATACGCTGCACATTGTATCAAACTGTTGTGCCAGAAGAAAGCCTATTCTAAAGATGATGCACAAGAAAATCTGCAAACAGTTTTCTGAATAAAAGCAGACTAAAGACATTTATTACTGGAAGTGTATCCTGTGGTCTGATAAGACCAAGATAAACATATTTGGTTCAGATGGTGTTGAGTGTGTGTGGCAGCAACCAGGTGAGGTATACAAAGACAAGTGTGTCTTGTCTACAGTCAAGCTTCTTCTTTCCTCGTGGTTCAAGTTCAGCTTCATGCGAGGTCCGCTCATACCCACGAATACGCGTCGAGAAAGTACCGAACCGTCACATCGCCTGTCGTCAAAGAGAGACACACACACAAGTCAATTTGGAGACACCAATTAACCTAACACGCATGTCTTTGGACTGTCGGAGGAAACCAGAATGCCAGGAGTAAACCCAAGCAGACACAGGGTGGACATGCAACAGAAAGGACCCTGGGATTGAACCCGGGACCTTCTTGCTGTGAGGCAGCAGTGCTACCCACCGAGCCCCCGTAAAGCATGTTGTCTACAGTTAAGCATGGAAATGTCATGGTTTGGGGTTGAATGAGTGCTGCAGGCTGTGGGAAGCTAAAGTTCTACAAGGGAAGCATAAATAACATGTACAGCACTAAAGCAGAGCATGATCCCCTGCTGTATTCTAACATGATAACGACCCCAAATACACCTCCAAAACAACAACTGCCTTGCCAAAGAACTGAGGGTAAAGGTCAAGCATGTCTCTGAATCTAAACCATGAACATCTGTGGAACATCTTCATATGGTCTCTAACGTCTCTGCTCAGTTCTGTTATGTCATCATGGAAGAGGATTTCAGTGGCAATGTGTAAAGCGCTAGTGAACTCCATCACCAAGAGAGTTAAGGCAGCACTGGAAAATAATGATGGCCACACAGTTTAGACATTCATGCCTGTTTGTTTAGTTATTTTGGGGGCAGAGCAAACTGTAGACTGACTACATTGTATCTAATGTCCCATAAATATATCATAAAATAGTTACAAAAATGTGAGGGGTATGAGATACTGTATATCGACAAAGGACATACCTTTAACCGTTTAACTGCGATTTCAGCATAATTCACTTGTAAGATCCATGATATAAAGCATACATTTCTGGAATCTCCAAAGACCAGTGGGAAGTTGCTACAGTTGGTCCCTGAGCAAGGCTATTAAGCCATAATTGGTTGGATTGCAAGTCTGTAACGTTTGTAGGTTGACTGGGATAAGGGAATCTGCTAAATGGCATAAATGTAAATGATTTCTGCAGTGCCTTCTGCAGTGCCTGGAATTAATTTATTAAAAAATAATGTATTTCATAAATGATAGAGTTATTAAAAGTGACAGGCAGTATGTATAAGGCACATAACTTATTCATTTGTCTTGCTATGCTCCCCCTGTAAAAACCTCTGAGGGTTCACTTCGTGAACCACTGCCAAACTGTGGCAGTAGAATAGTTTGTACTGAATAGCCCAGTGACACTCAATATGACACATTTAAAGCTTCTAACATGTCAGTTTATCAACTTTCTGACTTTACTTTGTAAAGAACGTAAAGGGGGTACAACCCGGTACTAGCAAAGTGTACCAAAGTGTACCTAATAAATTGCTGGTAACTTGAAGGGCAGCACAGTGGCTTGGTAGGTAGCACTGGTGCCTTACAGCTAGAAGGTCCTGGGTTCAATCCCAGGGCAGAGACCTGTCTGTGTGGAGTCTGCACGTCCTCCCTGTGTCTGCATTGGTTAACTCCCGGTACTCCAGTTTCCTCCCACAGTCCAAAGACATGCATGTTAGGTTAATCGATGACTCTAAATTGGCATTGGCTTGTGTGTGAATATAAGACTAGTCTTGAGATGAACTATTGTATATAACCTTATGTGTGTGTAGCTTAGATGGCCGATAGCAATCTTAAAAGAGCCAAATAAACAAACAAATGAATAACTTGGAACAGAAAAGAACGAATTAAAAAAAGAATAGAACAAAAACATAAACAAATGTTATAGAATGCAGTAGAATTAAATACTACATCAGCCACAACACAGGCAATTTACCACTGTATAGCTGGCCCTGAGAAACAGATCTTGTCATAAATATGCCGGACATATGCCGTGACATAACTGCACTATGCACTGGCTGTGAATTATAGCCTCCCTCGTGCCGTCTCCAGAAACTCAATTATCTTTTGGCGCACACACACACAAAACAGCTGTAGAAAAGATCAATTTCTGCAATTCAGAAAAGTCACTAGTTATGTATAGGCATGTAGATACTCCATCACCACACAGACTAAGTGTCTGGATTAGTCTGGAACTATTTAGGCTTATTGTGCAGGAACTGTTTATATGGGAAAGGCCTATTCGATGTGGAAGAATGTGTGCTTGCATCACAGTGTGGGATAAAACGAGTGATTAGCAGCCAGCTGAGCTCTGCAGCTGCATTATGAAAATACGATTTGAATACATTACATTTACTGACTCTGGAAGCTGAGAGTCAGTGACATCATTATTGTTTCAGCTGATGAGGCTTAGAGGTAGCCTAAACCAATAATGATAGCCTAGCATTATAATCATCAATGGTATCCCATTGAAATGTCTGTGGACAACCAAGGATGACTCATTCGCAGTTTTTTTCCCCAGAACATGGGGTATGGTTGGCCTTGTTATCGAGCATAATAATACCATTTTTCAAATGTTAACCAGTTCCAAACAGCTTTTTAACGAACGTAATGTGTGCCGGTAGAGGCGGAAACAATCAAAGGCAAAGGAAATGTACAGGCATTGAAACAGTGCATGGCATAAACAATCAGATGCAAATTGCATGCTTGTCCATTTCACACAATGAAAGCTTCATTTTAAATGATGCGTTCAATTGTGTGACGCACAAAATGGCAAACCTTAACAAAGAAAGGTGCATATCATATTCACCAGAATCACCAGAAATAAAAGGTCCTCTATTAAGAGAGCCCAAAATTATCCTCATCACATAAGACTCAATTCCAAAAATAACACCAAATGGCTCTGACCCTCATCAAGAGGTAATTAAGAGCACAGAGCATGACATTAAAATGTTAATACTTGCTCTAATAGTTAAACCAACGGAAACAAAAAGAATGAATATATGGAGCCTTGTTTTAAGGTTCAACAAAATCAACAAAAACTACTGGCCCTATTTATTCAGTGATGATGTAAAATATTATGCTCACTGTATTTTACCCAAAAAAATCTTTCTTATGACCTGGATTGTAAAAAGCAAAGCTCACATTCTACACACACATTATTATTATACAGCTATTAAAGATAGTACAAAACACTGTATATCACTGTGTACTATATATCACTGAAGTGCTTCGTGACAGCGACAAGCAATGATCATAAAATTACACAAATGGTGACAGACAAACAATTTAGAGGACAAAAGTAGATTTGATGTGACATGATCATAAATAGTAAAACAGAATGGTCTGGAATATAATGGAACAACAATTGAGTGAAAATTATACACTAGAATATGACGGCGTGGAATACAATATAATTGAATAGAAAAGTGGGGAACTTGTGTCATAATAACAGCCAGACAGAATAACAGCACAGCGCAGAATACAATAGAACAAAATGATTTGTTTATTTGTTTACGCTTATTCTGAAAAAATAAAGCAGCAAGACAGAAATATCTAATGAGACACTGGGTCTTAACCGAAGAGGGCGTATATTATAAAAAGGCTGTCAAAGGTTACGTTTGGGTACATTGTGTATGCATGCCCCCACTGAACCACTGCACCGAACACCTCCTAACAGCTAGATGGTGGTCGATTCGTCGACACGACCATCCTGCTTCTCTCTGTCCAGTGATGCACCCCCTCTCAAAGTTTGTCGACTGGGCAAAATGTCTTTGAGTGCATCACAATAGCATGTCTAGCAGTCAATAATCTCTCACCAAGATGTAGACTGCACAAAAGTAGCTCCTGAGAGCCCCTTATAGGGTAGGAGGGGAAGCTATTATACCCTCTTGACGCAATGTCTAATCAGACAGCACCTGTAATTTACACATCTGACTGAGATATAATTGCTTGAGTTTGGCAATAATTTGAAATATCTATCTGGATATGTGTTTGCAAGTGAGAATGTATTTCACACCCCCCTTCCAATTACCCTTATTGAAATATCTGAACCTTTCCCTTTCTGACAGCACGTCATGTTAACAGCAGACCTATAGGAGCTTTCTCTGAACACAGAATGACCTCTCCTACATGGCAACTCTGACATTTTTCAAGAACCTTTCTGCAGTATGCATTTGGTTCTGGTACATTGTAAGGAATACAAGATACTCTTAAGCTTCCAATGAAAGATGACGTTTTGTTTTTTTTTTTCCAAATGATCAGCTGATAGATGGACAGTCGTGTCACAAAATCAACCTAGAAAGAGTAAAGGTTATCCACTTATGAATTTCCCTTCCCAAAAAAACACACAGGGCACAATGTTGCCGTCCTCTGATTGGCTGAATAGATGACATGACGGTGTGATCACAGGAGCATCCCATGGTTCAGTGCATAGTGTGAGCGAATCAGCTAATAGAATAAAAAGATAGATACATTATATGGCCAAAAGTTGTGGACGCCCCTTTTAATTGATGTTTGCTATGTCACTTACTTAAACACATTCATAATATAAAGCGTACATTCGCCATAAAAAGCAGTGGCAGTACAAGGGGTTGAACCGAACACCCCACTGACTGTCAATAAGACATATTTATGGTTTTCTGCTTAAAACAAGTCACTTCATCAACTTTTTGCCCTAATGTCCTTAAACAAAGTCCGTAGAGAATTGGTTTGCCAACGGTGATTAAGAACTTGGCTGGCTTACACATAACCTTGACCTCAGCTGAATCAGACACTTTAAAATGCACTGGAATACCAAAAGTGAGCCAGGACTATATAATATTAGATGCCGACTTTACAGTCATGCTTCAAAATCTAGTGCTTGAATGTATTTTTTGTTCCATATTTCAATGTGTATTAAGATGTATATCGTATAGCCTAAAAGGGAGAGTTTCACGCCCCTACTATATAGGTTTGTAGAGTAGATGTCTCAGGTTCAGCTAGAGATGCAGATACATTTTCCTCTTTTCTGTACTATTTCCTCTAAATGTAGAATACTTTCATACAAGGCCAAAAAAATGTGTTTGGAGGAGACATTCTTCTTTTATGTGCTTTTTCACCACATGTTTTTACTGAAACGTTCCTAAGGAGTCAGTAACTTCAGCGCTCATGCTAAATCATCCAAGGAAAACTATATTACATCTTATTTCATTTTGATCACGGATGGACTGTTGATGAAAAATGTCAACCTTTCCATATGCATTTTATTCTCCTGTTATAACAGCAATACTGCAGTAGTTGTGCTAGCAACACATTTTGTCAAGTCTGCTTTGTATTTCTTAGACATCACCTTATAAAACCAACAATATTTGTCTGAATTCTTCTGGTTTTTCTTATAAACATCTGCATACAGGAATTGTCATGGCAACTTGTGGAATGATATTCAAACAATTTCCACTTTGCATTTGAGAAGATTTTTCTGTTCCATCAGGTCTATTGGATAAGTACTTGAACGACTTCAAGATCATACCACAAGTCCAGTTTTCTCGACTTAATTTCTGCGAGACATGTTTTTAGTTTCAGCCCAACACAATTCAACCATCAGATCTGTCAAAGACACTGAACAAATCAATAGATGTGATTTTGCAACAGAGAGCCAAGCAAAGCCTATTTGCTGCCATCCTATTCTGGCTTTCTTTTTATGCTTGCATTAAAAAAAAGGATTTCTTGTTTATGTGATAGTTGAAGCTGTACTCGCAAAGACCTAATCAGAACAATCCTATTTGAACCTGGCCAACTTTAAATGGGGCAAATGTTCTACTATGCTTAGTATGCATGCAGCATCAGAACATTGTGCCCCTTATTTGGGCCGCTAGTAGTATAACTGACTTTTTTTGCAATCTTTGTAAGTGGAGAAAATGTATTTTAAATATTAGTACAGTAATCCAGATGGAGATCTCTGCTCATGGTCTAGGATGACCTCTAATCTTTAACAGAGGGTCTGATGTGTCATTTAGCAATTACTCATTCATTTATTCATTATCTTATAGCTTAATCCACATTGGGTCATGGGCCATCCGGGCAACTCTAGGCACAAGGCAGGAACAACCCTAGACTGGGTGCGAATCCATCGTAGGACACACATATACATACACACACACACACACACACACACACACACACACACACACACACACACACACACACACACACA
>JAUZST010043735.1:0-26195 GCA_034779995.1 Parotocinclus haroldoi
CTTTTGATGATGTTATGCACGGTTGATGATGATAACTTAAAAGTCTTTGCTATTTTACGCTGGGTAACACCATTCTGCTATTGGTATCTTTCTGCGCAACAATGGTGGAATTGGTGATCCTCTTACCATCTTGGCTTCTGAGAGACACTGACACTCTGATAAGCTCTTTTTATACCCAATCATGTTGTCAATTGACCTAATTAGTGTTAATTGGTCCTCCAGCTGTTCGTTATATGCTCAATTTCCTTTTCCCAGCCACTTATTGCTACTTGTCCCAACTTTTTGGGGATTTGTGGACACAGTGATATTTTGAAGCAACATAATTTTCCTTTAAAATCTTACATTTACTCAGATTAAACTTTTGATCTGTCATTTATGTTCTATTCTGAATAAAATATTGACATTTCCCATCTCCACATCACTGTATTCAGTTTTTATTCACAGTTTGTTTAGTGTTTTGTTTAACTGTTTTGGAATCCGCTTTGTAGACCATTACTACAGTCTACAAATTAATTCTACTTATGTTTCTTTGTGGTATGAAGATAAGTCGCTCTGGATAAGGGCGTCTGCTATATGAAGTAAATGTAAATTTCTTAAAAAGAGAATAAATGTAAGAATAATGTAACCTGTTCTGGGTTTTTTTTTCAGCTTGCCTGGTTGTTTGGAGCATGTCTTCTCAGTGGTCGGATTGGTGCCAGGAGCCCGGCCGGACGAGAAAACATGAAGGGGAAAAAAAAAGATGCAACAAAGTAAAACAAAAAAATTAAAAGCCAGCTGAGGCCAGCACCACTTCAGTCCAACAGTAGCTAGACGTGGGCGCCGGCGATGGCAGCGGCCCCGCCCTGCCCTCCGAATGCTGCATGCTTCTGATGCCCACAGGGGGCGCTGTCTCGTCTTTTACCCATGAGCCCATCTTTTCTGCCCGTCGTTCAGCAAGAGTGTTTCAAGTATTAATATGTTGTAAAATATTGAGATTGTCAATCCGTAAACTGTTAACAGCGCTGAAAATGAAGGCGGTTTCAAATCTGAAATGTGAAGTTTTAATTCTGGAAAGTCTACTGCTTCAGTGGCTGGTAGTGGGTTTATTTTCGTGTGTATAGCTGTTTGTTTGGGGGTTTGTTTTGTTTTTGTTTTTTTTTTTATGTAACAAATGATAAGGATGGAAAGTTGAGGAACTATTTTAAATTATGTAATATCAGATCACCAAAGTTTAGTATTTAGACTTTGCTATGAAGTTGTACTTTGATTTGTTGGAAATGAGGGAGAGGAGGAAGATGAGTATGGGAAGCTTTTTAGTGTTTTCTTGTGTTTTTGTGTATCTCCTTGTTTAACCTGTTGAATGATGCTGTATTTCGGTGTACTTTGTGTTTTCAAAAAAGTCTACATGGATATTTATAAAGAGAAAGTATCTATCAGGTGAGAGAGAGTGTGTGTATGTGCGTATTAGTCTCTTGGGGCTCTGATTTTTTTTAATGGTGTTTGTAAGTACTTATACATGCATACACACAGCAGCAGCACAAACCTGCCTGAAACCCTGACGTGTGTTGGGTTGGTTTATTTACCTGCTTGTCTATTTGCAGCTGTTAAGCCCTGGTCTTTAGGACCCGAAGTTGCAGAACCAATGCATCTTTTTTTATGTGTTTGAGGTCACTTTTCTTTGGCCACTAGGGGGAACTAAATACAGCTCTCCTCCTTCTGGCTTTCATATTTGGATCAGCTAACCAGGGCTTGTGTGTGCATCTATTTTTTAGTCTCTAATAAAGCATGTTGAATTGAATAGAAATGGCCTGTACTGTTTTGCACATAAGCCTGAGATGCTACGCTGTTCGATTCACTTTCCATGGACTTTCCTGCAACTTCAGGTCAGAAAGCCTTTCCCGCCGTCCCCGAGGGCCAATCTTCAGACCCTGACGCCAGCCCGTAACTGTTACATGCCCCACCAAACGTCCGTTTGTATGCACACTTGCCTGTGCTGTCCTGTTGGTGTTGTACTGTCTGTTCTTCCACTTCACGTACCGTCTGCAGACTCGCTGTGATGGCGCTTGAGCATGCTCCAAAAGGAGAAAACGCGGTGTGGGGTTGGTTAACTGGCGATCGTGTGACTATGGGTGGACTTGGGTCAAGAGAGAGGTGAGTCCATAAAAAAAGACAGTTGGATTGTTGGTCTCTTTGTGGCAGTTTGTGTTGTAACGTTTTAATGTTACTGTACTTAAGTGTCAGTGTTTTTATCGACCATATATTTTTTGAACTGTAAATACCATCACAGTGCCCGTTTGTAGACAAGGGGTGGAGCTTAGGCTGCGTCAAAGAGGCACACCCACTCCGTCCATCTTCATCCCCGTACACCTGTACGATCTCGCTCACACGCGCACACTAATGGACTTCCAGTGCACTGTTCAAATGACTTCTGTTGTAAATGTGTAAGTTTTGACACTGGTGTGGCTATTAATTCCCAGACACGGTGTGCTCAGTTGAACGCATACTTGTTTGTATCTGTGTGACCCCCTTTCTCTGTAGTAACGTAGCGTTGCGTGTGAACCGGTGACTTAACAGGGGAAAGGCGCTGAGCGCAGCCCTCGACTATGATCAAAGCCATTCTGCTTGTTCATCAAACACACCGCAGCCAGTAGGCAGGCAGATCTGACTGTTCAACGAATAAATTACCTGAGTCGAATCTCAACGCGCAGCACACACTGCACCCCATCACCCTGTGCTTCCGATCTGCACCCTGATGCAGGTTCTGTAGAGGTTCCGTGTGATATTTTGGCTTTGTCTTTTCTGAATTGTTTGCCCTGTTTGTTGTGCGTCCACACGGCCACAGTTGTAAGCAAACGACAATGTTCACCGATTATGAAAGTTAGAAACGTTTTCCAGATGAGGGATAGCCTTGATATACTAAAGTGATTTCGCTCCAACCAGCCACTCACTTTAACAACCGAACCACGTACGCAGCTGGACAGGTGGAAAATATGCATGTCTGTTCTGGTAATATTTTTCACTGTCTGTGTTTACTTAAAAATGGAAATTTATCTATCTATCTGTATGTTACCTGCATTTTCAAAATAACTGAAAAATGGCTCTGTTTCAAATGCTAAAATGAATTGATGTATCACATTTTTTTTAAAAAAAAAAAAGGTTTTAAAAAAAAAGGTTCATAAAGCCTTTGCTTGGTATGTTCCCCAGATTCTACTCAGTTTGTTGCATTGTAACCATAGGATGGGGCTACATATGACTATACTCTGAGTATTAATTGGATGCTGGATTTTTTTGCATGACCATACGATTAATAAAATCATTTAAAGTAAATCTTAAAAATATCAAGTGTTTGTTTGAATGTTAGTAGATCTTCATGATAGCTTTGTTATTATTGAGGCATTGGAAAATATTTAATAAAACATTTAAACCTATGACCTATGTCCACATTCTCTTAATCACAAGTTGTTGTAAAATATGAGCTTAACAAAAGTATATATGGAATGCCTGAGCGGTTTATCACCTGGGTGAATGGCTGCTATATACTGAGATATATATATATATATTTATTTTTTTTTATTTTTTTTAAATGTACTATAATTTTATGTATTTGTTATATGCTTTGTAATATTTTGTTCCATTTAATGGTCTATTTATTACTTTCCTTAAATATGACTGCTCTTAATTTATGTAGCTTCTGTTTATTAAAACAATTACTATGGAGATTAATTCTTACATATATCATCTAGGCTGCCCAAGAAGCTTGGATTTCTTTTCTTTGAGTTTTGGTCCTCGCAAGGTTTCTTCCTTATAACAGTTATTCCTTATTAACATGAACATTTTTCCTTGTCACTGTCACCCTAGACTTGGTTCAATTAGGTATTGTTTTGCCTAGATAATTGTAAAGCTTTGAGATAATAGATCTGGCTTTGACTGTGGAAGGAGGCCTCAGAGGGAGCGATCATCCCTGGTGATGATACATTTGGTCAATTGTCCCTGAAGTGTACATAAATGAGAACGTATGCGATGAAATGGGTTGGTTCAAGACCTCCTGCTCTGTGCTGCTGTGAAGCCTAGCTTACCCATAACCAGTGACCCTGCATTGGATTATGCACATATGGAAAATGAGTGAATGTTAGAATAAATATGAAAGTTTCTGTTTTTTAAATGAGCATATGCGATATTCAAGTTTGTTTCCGGCAGATGTTGCACTAACTTATTATTACTTACAAAATGAAACCAGTAATTAAATGGGTACAAAAGTTTCTCCATAGGTCAGACCCTGTCATTTTTCTGTTTGATTAGTTTACCTTGATTTTCAGTCAGAACCATTACCTGGACTAACATAAGTGTTGATATAAAATATCTCTCATCTGCTGGATATACATTACTGTCATTTATCAAATTTGTAGTTTTAGCAATGGTAAAATGATCATATATAAATTACCATCAACGATTGGACCCAAGAATTTTAAACTTGCATTCTTTACTCCATAGTACCCATTCCGATCTTCATTCCAATCATTGAGAGCTTTAGCACATCTTTGCCTTTTAACCCTCTTCCCCTTCCAAGAGAGTGGGTTTTTTTGGCTGCTGCCCTTCCAAAAAGACTTACTGGTCAAGCTTCTTCAGACTGTAGAAAGGTCACCTTGACATCCTGATTAAACTGCCAGATGCTGCTATTATTCTAAATTTGAATACAGATGTATATGTGGTCATTTTACCATTCGTCTCTTATACAATGGTATATTAAACCGTATATTATATATACTTTTTGTGAGCAGTAAAACGTAATCAGACTTTTACAAGTCCTGCAAAAGCAGACAAAGAGAACCCAAATAAACAAGTGAAACAAAAGTATTATGATTGGCGATTTATTTGTTAAAGTAAAGGGTTCAGTATTGCATCTATGAGTGGGAAAAGTGTGTGAATGTTTGCTTATTGGTATTACATGTTCAGTGACCCACATTTGCATCAGTAACATGTTTCCAGTGGCTGTTAATCAGTCTTGCACACTGACTTGGAGGAATTTGAGCCCATGTTTCTATGCAGAACAACTTTAACTCTGGGATGTTTAGGCTTCTTCATATGAACTGAATGTTCCAGCGTTTTCTTTTCTTTCAACTTTATTCTTTTTAACCATTATTTGGTAGCATGACTTGTGTACCTGTTTTGCTGCATGAACCACTTTTTCTTTACAATTCACTTCACAAATGTCTTTTGATATTTTCTTTTGGAATTTGCTGGTATAATGACAATTAATTGTTCCATCAATTAGTTTGTTTACATGTTCTTACTAATACGATAACTGCAGAAAATGAGATGTAGTAAGTAATCTGATCAAAGAGTTTACATTTAGCTCTTGAGCATTCAGTACAAGACTCGGGCATTAATCAGATTTCTACTTGTCAACCAGACTATTATCTTAGAAAGAAAGATGTGACAAACTTTCATTTGCGATTTTAAATAATGAAATGATTTTTCCTCAGTATGTATTGTGTTTCAGAGTCTTCACAAAGTGTTTGATAACCGTTTAGTGGAAGCAGTTTCATTCCAGATCCCTCGAGATCACCCACCTGTTCTATATAAATAAGCCCAAATGAAGTGAAAACTCATTTTTTTTTTCTGCTAGATGACCTGCACACATGCACTGACCGCCAAATTGGAAAATCTGGAAAATGGTATACATGTGCTATGAGAAATCAGATTACTGAAATAAAATCTAGCTCTCACTATCGGATACCTTAATCTGATTTCTAGATCACAGTATGCCGTTTACCAGTTTACTATTCAGTTACTTTTTTACTTATACAGTTATTTGTGACCTCAGTGACCTCATGGTATATGACCATCCATAACTCCTCAGAAATCTCCTCTGTCCACGCCATGATACACGTCCACAAACATGTGAAGTGGAATTTTAACAGTTCTCACAACTGATTGTCATCCAACTCGCTGAAAAAGTCCACTTTAATTTCACCTTAACTTTAACTGCTAATTCCACAGGTTTATGTCCTCTTGCCACTTAAGGATGTGTTATATTGAACTGAGAATGTTTCCTCGATAAATAAATGACCAAGTAGAACAATTATGTCTCAGAAATGAGCGGTTATGTCTGCTGTGTTCTATTTGTCTGGTTTTAGATGATATTTTAGGTCATTTTAGAAATCTAGAATATTCTGAAAGGGTCACAAACCTTTGTGCATCGCTGTAGTTATTCGCTGTCATCACCAAATTCGTACAAAGCTGCATATATAAAAGAATATTATGGAGTGTATAAGGTGCTGTAGTGTTTTTGGAGTTTGTATTAAGTATCTTAAGAAGTGGTTGGATAACTGTAAGTATTAAACTGCTTAAGATTTAATTGGCACATACTTTGATGCCTCTGGGATTTTGATGCATTAAAAATCCAATGATCAGCATTTGTGGCCACGAGACACCTACCGCTAAAACGTAATGATCCTTTTACTGGTTTAAAAAAATGTGGAGGGCCATGTGAAGTAGATGGATCACTATCCTGTCCCATCAAGAAATTCCACTTATGAAATTGTGTTATGACTGTAAGCAATTGTGTACTATTTAACTATTTAAAAACACATTTGGGGTCGTATTGTATTAATGTGCTTACCGTCTACTGCTAGCAGGAATGGACTCCTATTTTTAGTATGCTAATCTGCCCCTGTTCCCCCATTTACGCCCCCTCGTCTCTAAAACCAGTTTGGTTTGATTGATAGTTACAAGTGTGCTTTAACCCTCCCTTCTTCCAGCACTGAATTCCACCATGTAAGCAGACATTGGTGCCACCCCCTTTGCACTCCACTTTACTGCCCTATCCCTATAATGAACCTTCAGCTCAGTGAGTGGAGGGTCTGAGTGTGACTTTGTGTGACTCAGGTGAGCAGAGATTTTGTTTTAGTTGAAGGGTAAGTGCTTTCCTCTGAGGGGTAAAGATGTAAAGATGGAGCTTGGGCACTGAGGGCTTTCCTTGCCCAGACCTACATCCTGAATCCTGAAACTGCAGCATGGTGATGGAGGAACTCACCATCACCCTCTCTGGTGGAGGTCCTTGGGGCTTCAGACTGCAGGGGGGAGTGGAGCACCAGAGACCACTGCAGGTTGCCAAGGTATGGCTCATTTGATACCTAGTATGATTTATGATCTCTGTAAGGTATGTCCTCGGTGAAGGTACTGTCCCCCAAAGTGCGTATTTGTCAAAATGCTGGTCGAAATCCATTAGAAACATTTTATTCTCAATATTAAACCATTTTTGTCAAAAAGGAAACCGTTTTAATGTTAGCTGCTCAGTGTGAGATTCATTGAATGTGTGTGATAGACTACTGTCTTTATTTACTCATGTTCTAATGTTTTTGCTTTGTAATTAGTTTGTCGTCAGTGGATCAAGGTATACGTTGAATCACAAGGCCAAATGAAACGAGCCGAGGTGTGTTCACGTCATGCGTTCTCACTGGAATTGATGAAGACAAGCAAATGATTGACAGAACTGTGAACTTTAAACTTTAGAAGGCTCAACAGTTCCTCTGTTGCTATTCATGTTCATGTGCGGCTTCACACTCCCGCTCTGAAGCCAATAAGCTCCATTACAGCAGGCATTTAAGAGGAAGCCGCTTGCTTCAGTTTTCTGGTGTTCCATCTTGGTGTATTTATCGTTAGAACTGGCGACGCTTACTTTGAAGAACTTGAAATTTGATAGCTGTCTCATTCTGGAAGATCCTGTCTTCAGCTCATAGCATATTAATGCCAAGACATTTGATTCATAAACAACAACAATCAGCTCTGGCTGATTCGTTTGTGTCCAAAATCCCATTTTAGATGGACATGTTATTTAACTTATACTTGCTTCATTTGAAGGGTTGATAGCATTCTTCTGGTTATGCTTGGCTAACCTACGTCTAGCTTAATCAACCAGTGCACTAAATAATCCAAGACTCGAATCTAAGCAGTAGATGTCTGATTAGTTTCTGATTAATTGTTTAAATAATTGTAGGGTATTACAGATCACTCCTATTGTGTTTTACCCAGTGCAAAACAAGTACCTGGAAGAAGAGATTATGTGTTTGAGGTCATTACGTGCCTGGCTTTTCTATAGGATGTTACATATGAACATATAAACACGCCTGACTTTGATCATTATGAGTTTGCTCTCAGGAGCCTGTACCCTGGATTAGCGAGATTCAGTTTGATTTACACGTCTGAATACCAGGCCCTGGGTATTTTTAGACATACCATCAAAGATGTAATGTCTTTTACAGTAGGTATTATCTGCTCTGATAGAAAGCGTGTAAAAACAGCAGATGGGAATATTTCCCCATACTGACTGGCAGAAAACCACTGGCATATACACAACTGTACATGCCACCATAATACGCTATTGTCAAGGCCTGATATAAATTAACACTCACAAACACTATATGGCCAAAAGTATGAAGACGCTTGACCATCAACTATATGACCTTGTCAAAACGTCTTTTGGGACCCTACAAACGGCACAGTCATACTGGAACAGGAAATGGCGTTCTCCAAATTTTTCACTTGAGGTTGGAAGCATATAAATGTTTAAATGTCCTTTGCAGCATTAACTTTAGTATTCTCTTCTGCTAAGTACACTTGGTGACAAAAAATCACCAAAAAGTAGTTGTTGGAATCGAATGAAACTTTCTATGTATGATTTTAATGATGATATAGAAATATTAAAAATTGTACATTTGAACGTAGGCTCTAGTACCCTGTTAGACTGCCTCTAGCCTGGATACAAGGTGACATACAGCCGACACTGAAGGCATACACATTTCTAATCGTGTACTGTGACTTGTTTGCCCACAGGTGTTGCAGCTGGGCCCATAGATCTTGCACACTAAGTGGTTCATGAAGCTGGGCTCACCACTGGTCCCATAAATGCTCAATAAATTTGGTGAAAAATGGCAGTTGACTGTGACTGCAGGATGTCCTGCATATTCTGTTGTTATTGAGTTGTTAGTGTCCCTCATATCACTATTAGGGGGACCGACTGTCTTACACGATGGCTCTCAGTTCACACCAGCATTTGGGGCAGCATGTTGCTCCACAACAAAGGAAGGATTGAAGAGCAAACCACAAGGTGCAGACCATGTATCCGACCATTGTCACATGCCAAACAGAAGCTTGATTTGTCACAAAACACAATATTGGCAAACTCTTACTGGCTGGTAATAGAAGGACGGGTATTGGGAGCTATGACGACAACAGCTTTCCTTCTGCTAAGCACCTAGCTGTGCAATGAAAGTGCCACCTGTGACAGGATTGTGAACAACTAAATTCAACGGATCAAGCCCTTATGGAACCACTGCTCCTAACACCACCTAACAGCTAGGTCTTTTGTCTGTCATAATGGGAGACGATAAAATGTAATTTATCACTCTAGAGAATTTTCTCCACAGCTCCAGAGTCCACTGGCACCATGCTTTACAATACCATGCAGACCCTAGTGACTAGTGATGCTAGACTTGTGTATGGCTGCTTGGTCACAGTACCTAAATACATGAAGCTCCTGACACACAGTTCTTGTGCTGATGATGCATTCATACGCAGTAAGGAACTCTGTAGTGAGTGTTGAAACAGAGAATAGGCTATTTTGTTCACTACATGCTTCAGCACTTTGCCAGCCCGGCTCTGTTTCTAGCAGTCTCTGTTCTTATGTTTATTGCAACTCCTCCAGGGCATTAACTGCATTTAAAAAGTGTCCCTCAGTAATTATACCATATCAAACCTTTCAATTAGGCTTTTATATTTTAACAATGGTTAACACTGAGATACGATTTATAACGTTACATACAATGCCCAACCACCCTGTGAGGCACCACCAGTTACCGCTGTTTCTAGACTACTTGTCGTAGTGTGAGAGACACAAAATTTAGGCACAGCTGTACCAATCAGCTGTATCAAGCGTGCCAATCAAACTTTTAGTTGGGCATGGCAACATTTAACTGTTGTATAAAGGGTCTGATAACTTGAGCCCAGGTCTCCATGGTGGCGAGCTAGTGTCTTAGACCACTATGCCACCCACATATCATAACAGGCTCTTCTTTAATTTTTTAACATTCTACCAAAATCGCTAAAACTAAATATTGAAATATCCAGTGTCCTATACCACTATGGCTATCCATCTCCGTGTCCTGGTGTAGGTGCGTAAACGCAGTAAGGCATGCAGGGCAGGACTGCGAGAAGGGGATGAGCTGGTGTCCATCAATGAGAACTCCTGTGCGAGTCTGTCCCATGCTCAAGCCATGAACCTCATCGACAGCATCCCTGGATCGCTACACATCGGGGTGAAAAGGTAAACCCATTTGTGCTCATGCTAAGATAAAGGCTACCAAGATACATGAGACTATGACATGGCCAACTTTTAGCCTTGTTAGATGAAACCCCTTGTTTATTCAGGAAGAGAAGTTTGTATTAGTAGTGTACCTGTGTATCCTTGGTTGAAAACCAGTATACTTGTGTGTAAATAATTTAAGATTTGCAGGCTTAAATTATAATTGCGTTCTCTTAAAATGTGTTACATCTTTACATGTGTGTCAGGGCACCAGTTGGCTTCCAATCAGTGGTTCTAGTGGCCCGGGCTCCTTCTCCCCGCATCGATAAAGAGTACCGTGCTGCCCTGAAAGCCAAATCCCCATCAGGCTTCAAAATGCATCAGCCTAGTGTCCGACAAGTGCATCACACCTCAGTAATGTCCCCGACAGCCCACAGCGGCCTGACATCTCCACTCGGCAGCGAAGCGTACTACGGTGAGACGGACAGTGACGCAGACGTAGCTGCACATGACAGACACCGCAGGCCGAAGCGTCGCAGCCCCAGTAACACCCCTGGAAAAGCAGCCCGTGCTTCTTCCGAGATGGGAGAAATGTCAGAAATGAGCGGTTATGACAGTGCGCCGGATGCCCAAAACTACACCAAAGTGGGATCCCATAATCAACAGGACAACCTGCCTGGAGTAGCTCGTCGAGAGGTGGTCTATCAGCCAACTCCATCCGGAGCCTGGTCTTCCTACACCTCCACCGAGACCTCATCTGTAAGTGCAGATGAGCAGAGTTCTCAGGACCTGGTCTTGGAGGAGGACAGCGGTTTTCAGGAGCTCACCAACGTGCCTCCACTGGTCTCTCCAGAGAGAGCGAAAGGAGCGCTGATGTTGAGCTCCCATAGCCACTTGGTGCCAATGGTGGGGCCTGTGAACAGACCAGTGGATGAGGAACTCACAAAGACCTACATGGATAAAGCAAAACAAGCGAGTAAGTATTCAAATCGGCGAGCTAATGATTACGTTACAGTTAGGTACCTTCTAACACCTGCTTCTTCTTCAAGACAGATATCACAAAGAAAGAGATGATAAGAAAAAGTGGATTTATCTACCCGCTCTAAACTGCTGCTTAGCAAGGACTCTCAAGTGGCGCTCATAGGCTGGATCAATTTAAAAAGGCCCACTTGAACAACTGCTTCTCCTTTGTCTTTTGCATGTGTTTAAATATCACTGCCAGCCCTAGATAATGTTGTGCGTCTCTTATCTAAAAGGGCAATACGATGATCTGTATGGAAGCTCTTCAGGAAAAGAGAGCCGGGTCTTTCAGCTAGGTTAAGGACTATATTTGTCCTGTGGATGAATAACCTGAGCGTTGCTTCAATAGGGCTGTCCAAAGTATAACCAGCTGCTGTTTGGTGTCAAGTAGCAATACCCTCTCTCCTCTCCAACACTGCCTTCTTACCTCTCTGAATCGTTCCACTTAATCTTTCAAATTAGATCCTTTATCCTTCAACCTAAGAAGCCTCTCCATGACTTTTTAATGTCAAAATGACGTTGCTTTTTCATTCCCACAAACTGCAGGATAGAGCTTCACAATACACATCAAAGATTAGATTACACACAAGATTTTTGCGTAACTTGGGTCACATTTGTGCTATTTATAGCGTGTTTATGTTAATGACTGCCAGGTGTGCCCGAGTTTTGACATTAATCATGAAGCTCATAATTGTGTATAGTTCAGTCAGTGTGTCTACACCTAGAGGATTTATTTTATGTGGACATGTACAGGTTGGACTGTGCTAACCTAGAGTTTAAGATACTGGACTAAGTACGACAAGGACCAGGGTTCAGATTCCACCTCTGCCAAGCTGCCACCGTTTGGTCTTTGAACAAGGCCACAATAGCTTGGATTGTAAGACTGTCAGTTGCTCCGAGTAAGGTCATCTGCTAAATGACTAAGTTCATATAATAATTATTATAATGTGCAGGTGGTATAAAGGGCCATTGGTATTGTTTTTGTTTTCTAGGAGTGTTTATTTATTATTACAAATTTGATACTGAATAAGATTACAGAACAATGTAGTTAGATTGAAAAAAGGATGAAATAGGATCGTTAAAAATGTAAAAGTGATCTAACTAGTGATCATCATCTATTCATATTTGCTTTATAGGAAGCTAAAGCCTATGCACAAACATGTTCCCAACCATGTACATAAAAAATGTACCTTATTATAGCAATGGCTATTTGAGGATGTGCTGTTTCAGAAGACTAATTAAACTCCCATAAACTTTTTGGAAAACCATAACTAGAGCTCTGGCATTCAAGTAGTACTCACAGGCAGTACTATTAAGAAAACTATTAATTACTATCAATTAAAACCAACATAACCTTTTCTCTGTTCCATTTGCATGCAAAGCTTTTGCTGGTTATGAATTAATTGTATTTTTAGAAGAGTGTTACTTATTAAAAGGTCTTATTAAATGGTAGAATTGCAGGTGCTTTTTTTAATGTATGCTTTTAAATATTTCCTAGCCTGGCTCGTAAAGGTCTTAAAGAATCGATTATAGTAGGACTGTCCTTGGTAGCTGGAAACAACTGAACACAACTCCAAATCAAATGTTGTTGGGTTTATTTGTTAATAAACATCCATTCCTGCAGTTCAGATTTCTAGCATATTGCAAAAAAAGTTAGGGCGATAAAGCACTTTTTGGTGCAGAGCGATTTCGTATTTCTGGTGCTATGCTGTCCCAATTTTCCCGAAAACACGTCTTAAGATGGGCAACAGTGTGGGGGTCATTTGTGTCAATTGATATGCTTCGTTTAAAAAATCTCCACACATTATCTATAGGGGGTGGGCCAGGACTGCAGACAGGCTCTCCACCCACAGCCATGCCTTCGTAAGATGTGCAGCATGTGGTTTTGCATTGTCTTGTTGAAAATGCATGGATGTCCCTGGAAAAGATGCTGTCATGAAGGGAATTTTTAAAAAATGATTGCAAGCGTAAAATGCAGGAATATCTGTATTTTAACAAAAGAAATTAGGTTTAGGTTCATATAGTCTGCAGTGTAATAAATATCGAAGTAAAGTTGTCTTTCTTTCCTTTTACGACAGTGTTTATTATTATTTATGGTTGTCAATTTACAAGTGAGACTTTACACAAAAGGGGTATTGTCAAAGCTGTCAATTCAATCAATTTAAGGTCCTGGTACTTTTTTTACACTGTATATGCATAGCTTTTCTGTAGGAGAAGAGATCATTAGAGTCTTTATGTAATGTCTAAGTACCATAAATGTTAGTACTCTAGATATAGTTTTTTTTTTTCTAATTTCTAAGTTTTTCTAAGTTTTTTTTTTTTTTTTTCTAATTTCTCATGGCACATTATTCTCCTTTCAAATTTAGAGCTGAATCGTGGTGAGACGCAGCAAGACAAGCATGTGAAAGAGGCTCGGACCAAGTGTCGCACCATTGCCTCCTTGCTGACTGATGCACCTAACCCCCACTCCAAGGGTGTCTTGATGTTCAAAAAAAGACGCCAGCGCTCTAAGAAGTACACGCTGACCAGTTTCGGTAGTGTAGATGAGGACATGCAACGGGACTCGCAAGATGATGACAGCCACTTCCTTGGAAGTGAATCGGAAGTGGATGAGGAAGGATTTAGTGCAGCCCCTGATCCCACCTGGGACAGTGACTACCTGGACATGCTGGAAAAGAGATCAGCAGCCAGAGCTCTTGAAGGAGGTGATGAAGAAGATTCTCTAAGCCCTGGTCTAAGTAACACCACGGGGAAGGGAGCTCGATTGTTTGAGCAGCAGAGGAGGAGAGCTGAGGAGCATGCAAAGAAAATAACCAATGCAATGACACAACAGGGTCAAGTCCAGAGTCAGACGCAGCCCGAAATACAACAACAGATGCCCGAGATCTTGGTTCATACTGAGAAGCAGGTGAAACCCAATGTTCAGCCACCGCCTGTTGCGCCAAAGCCTAGCAGACCACCAGAATTAGTAACTCAAGAGAAGGATCACACTGCCGAGACAGTACTTTTGGTACCATCACCACAAGTTGCCTCTTCTGTTGCAAGTGAGGATATTACCAGTATAAAACCAGCGGTTTCTTCAGTGCTAACAGTAAGAAACCAACCAGTAATTATTTCATCATCTATAGTGCCTCCAGCTCCCACTCCTCTACCAGAGTTGCCACCTAGTTCAGTACTGAACCGCACAGCCCGACCCTTTGCCCCAGGATTTATCAGCCACAGAGCAGCCACTGCACCAGTCGCTTTCCGACCTAATACCACTAAAAAGACTCCCAGACCAGTTTCAGTGGCAGTGGTGGCACAGCCTTTCTCAATCTCTTTAGAGGAGAAAGTTTCCTTGGACAGTCTCTCTGTCAGTCTAACAGCAAGCGAACAGAAAACTGGTGCTTCTGCAGAAACGCCATCCATATCAACCCATCTGTCCACAGCGTCTCCCCCACCTGCTGCTGCTTTACCAGAACCTGCTCAGCCCTTACGTCCACATCTCAATTCCTCCATGGACAGTATTCAGACTGTAGCACAGTCAACAGTGTCTGCTGATATCCCTATTCCTGTTACTGTAGTTACTGTTACTCCTCCTGTTGTTCTCAAAGAGCCTAATAGCATGACCTCCTTTGCTCCTGCTCTACCACCTGCACCCGAGGCGGCAACAATTCCTGCTTCCTCCATGACTTCTGCAGTTCCTGCATCTCCTGCTAGCTCAGTGAACCCTGTAGCAAACCATGAGAAAGTACATGTGGGCAGCAGTCGAACTGGAATCCTTCAAGATGCTCGTCGTCGTAGCAGCCATAAACCGATGTTTAGGTTATATGAAAGCAAGAAAAGCTCACCCAACCCTGAGCTGCTTTCTATGGTGCAGAATTTGGATGAAAGGCACAGGCCCGGACACTCGGAGCGTGTCACTTTCTCCTTGGATACCTACAGCATGGATGAAAGAAGCGAAAAGATCCCACCACCAGTAGCTCCAAAACCACGAGTCTTCTCTGAGATGCCGCAGATTACTCAGGCAGAAGGAAAGGGTGCTGAGCTGTTTGCTCGAAGACAGAATCGCAAAGATCTCTTTGTAATAGATTCTTCACCCTCACACGCTCAGCATCAGCAACAACCTGCTCAGCCCCACTCAGTCATAACTGTGTACCAACCACATGAGCCCACATCAACATCATCAAACTGGAAATACTCCCCAAACGTTCGTGCTCCTCCACCCATCAGTTATAACCCACTGCTGTCCCCGTCTTGTCCTCTGGGAGCACAGCGTGGAAGACCAAAAAGTTCTGAAGGAAACCCCAAAGTGGGTAGGAGTTCACATGGTGTCCACAAGGAAGGAATCAAGGCCATTGAAGTCATGAGGCGGCAGCCTTATCAGCTTAACTCTGCCATGTTCAGTTTTGGTGGTGGCTCAAGCACACAGTCAGCAGGTTCCACCCACCACAACCAAGCGCAGCCACTACAGGGTCATACCTTAGCTCAACCCAGACAGGTACCTGTGAAAGCAGCACGTGTGTATGAGATCAAACGCTTCTCCACTCCTACTCCAATGTCCGCGCCAACAATAACCCCCACAGTGATTGCTCCACGTGCACAAACATCGCTGGCTGAGCCTCTATCTCGATCTGACATGACCTCCCCCACCCCAGAACCTGTATCTCCTCCACCTCAACATTTACCTGAACCACCAGTCATGCCACCACGATCGTCAGGTCTGCCGGAACTGCCTAAAATCTCTGCTGCTCCAGTATTTCTCCCCACTCCTTATTCGCCTCCAGCGCCTATAGCCAACATGTCCAGCTATACTGGGCTTGAGGTTGCCAGACAGTTCAAGAGTGCTCCTGAGCTTAGTGCTCTGCCACCAAATTTCCTAAAGCCTCCAGTTCAGGCACCAAAGCCTCGCTTTATTGCTACACGGATAGGCATACAGCCCCAAGTCTGGAGGCCTGGAGCACCACAGTACTAAGCATCAAGGCTGTGTCTGACTCTGTAGACTCTGTTACCTTTGCATGAATTGTGCAAACAGTAATTGAGACGCATCCGAGCAAAGCAAGCAAATTGCATTTTGTTTAATGTAGACTGAGATCAATTAGACCTTTTAAAATATTGTGGCTAAAAGTATTTTTTTGCGGTAATAAATTTTTGGATTGGTAGTTCAGACATTTTCAGCATGATGTTGGTTAAATACGGGATTAGTATTGTATTATGGAGTACACCATGTACCCAATGTGCTTTAAATCTCCTCTTATTTGGCCCTCAGGTACAAAACCTAAAGCTGCTTATTAAAGATCCCAGGGGTGTGAGGGTGGAAACTTTAAGAGGTGTAACGATGCATTGTGGAGATGTATGACGTCACATGCGTTCTGTTTATTACATCTGATGCAGTTGCATTTTGGGAACACAACAGGGCGTGATATATAATGCTCCCATACGCATATGTCCTGTTCTAAATTGGAAACCTATTAAGGTTAAATCAAATTTGAGATTAAGGATGGCTTAAAGGCTTCGTTAACTTTGTTTACGTTGATTTAGAATTTTAAAATAGCGTTTAGTTTTTTTAATTTGGTGAAACTGTTACAATATCATTAATAGTTTTTGTAATTTCTCTCAATTTCAGCAGACTAAAGTTTTTTTTTATTCCTACAAGAAACCTCGTACACATAATAAATAAAAAAGAAATATTAAAACTTAGTTATTTCATAGACTATATGGTGAAGCTACAATAGTACATTTTATTTACGATTTGAAATCTTCATTTCAAAATGCGCGTTGTTTTTGCATATTTTATGCTTCACAAATTTAAAAAAAACAACTAGGTATCGTGAATCCAGTCATGAACCGAGTGTATCGTTACACCCCTAGAAAATATACTATCATAGGAGATGTACAATACAAAATATGCATCAGTGTTAATGTTGTCAATGTAGAGCTGCGTAGTCACATTAAAAATATGTCTTCAGTAATATTTTACTTACAGTACCTGCTCAGCAGTACTCACTGACAGCAGAAGAGTAGGGTATGCTTATTAATAAACATACCCACTAAAGCAATTAATTACATACATAATATTTAAAATATATAATGTAATATATATAGTAATTTTTTTTAGTAAACAACTTTAAGGTACCCTTTTGCCGTGCTACATTATTCACCCGTTCTTCTGGGTGATTTGGCTGTTTCCAAGGCATGTTATAAATGATCATGAAAAGGATCTTGAGGTCTCTAGCCTAAAGAATAAAGTAAGCTGGATCCCTGGGTCATATCAACCGATCAGAAATTATATCTCATCTGGCAGATGCTAGAAGCAACAGGTGCAAGAGTGTCACAACCTATTTGTGGGAGCAAACAGCAAACCAATACCATCCAACTCGATTCTGATTGCACGCGCGGTATTCACGTCTCACTCTTGATTAAAATAAACAAACAGCATTCGTTTTATTTACTTAATTCAGTCTGACACTCCGAAGTCCCGAGGTCAGATCAGCAAGTGTTAAAGAGTACTGCGGACAAGACATGAAGATGGTATGAAGTGAGAGGCTGCCAGTTAACGCTAAAGCTAAACGACGCCAGGCTTGCTTAGATATGATTGTACAATGGTAACTAGAGGTGATAGTTAAATGCGAGTTTGCAGAGCATGAAGAGAGGGAAGAAGGTAAGCTGAATGCTGGGTAATGGTGATATCACCAGCGCTGAAAGAAAAAGTGGGACGTTTCGGAATAGTATTGATTAGTGGTTTTTCAAATCAGATTTTCCTTCACTTAAGCCCCGGCTGCTAGGTAAAGGGGGGGGGGATTATTTCCAAATATAGCATAAGGTTCTCAGACTTTTTTTCTGATTTTGTTTTGTCCCCAGGCTGTACGGTGGCTCGGTGGGTAGCACCGCTGCCTCACAGCAAGAAGATCCCAGGTTCAATCCCCTTTTTGTGCAGAGTCTGCATGTTCTCCCTGTGTCTGCGTGGGTTTACTCCGGGTACTCCGGTTACCTCCCACAGTCCAAAGACGTGTGTTAGGTTAATTGGTGTCTCTAAAAGGGTGTGACTGTGTGTGTGTGTGTGCCCTACGATGGATTGGCGCCCCGTCTAGGGTTGTTCCTGCCCTTGCGCCCAGAGTTGTCGGGTGGGCACCGGCTGGCCCGCGACCCCGTGTGGATTAAGCGGAAGATAATGGATGGATGTTCTGTTTCCCCTTTGTAAATAAGAATATTTTTGAGCCCCTATCTCAGACACACACATGCACATCATTTGCTTGTGACAAATCACCTTTACAGTGGAATCATTGCGCATTTTAAACGTGCCCCATCCCCTCCTGCATTAGATTATCATGCTATAATAATAAATACTGGCATTAGTATTATTATTAGTAGTAACATAGTGTGGAACATGCCACACTCATTTATTTCCTTTCACATATTGATATGCTTTATATAAATAACAATCACACAAGCTTTTAGCCAGACTCATAAATGTTCAGTAGTCTGTAGATTATTGGTGAGAGGTCTGTTTGTGGTGAGTGCTGGCTCAGTGGGTAGGCATCTGACCTACAGTTCAGAGGGGTGAAAGTTCAAATCTAAGTTTTTAACCTTCTCTTAACCTTCAACTGCCTGGCTTAAATTGTCAATTGCTATAGATATATCCAGTTGCTAAATGTGTTATGTAAATGTTTAAATGATGCAGTATGTACCGGGGCAACTGAATCTGAATGAGTCGGAGTTTAGTGTTGGGCATAAAAACAAAACAAACCCATAATGTTAAATGTTAATAGGCTCCCCACACCATGACGTCCATGCTTAATGCTAGTAGAGATGCACTCACTGTTGTATTTCTCGGTAGATCTTCAAAGACACCTCTCTGAACCATCTAACTCAAATCATGATTCCTCAGTCCAGACAACTTTGCTGACCCACTCCCGATCAAACCCTCTATATTTATCTAGAAACTTCATTATGTCCTTGATTTTTTTTTTCCCCCTCGAAAAGCAATGGCTTATAGAAACAATAACGTTTTGTTTTTTGAAGGTCATGAATTCTGCTGACAGTTTAAGGCTTTTTATGTTGAGTTTTATATTTTAGCAAGTGGTCACATCTGTTTAAAGAGGCTTTTTTTCTGAAAAGACCACATATTGTTTTAAAACGTCATCCTGTTCTCTTTATAGCTGATATTTGTTTTGTAGGCTTGTCAATTTCAGGATAGCTTATTGTCAGCAACCTCTGTGTGATATTTTGCCTGTTTTGGAGCCGAGTTTCTCATTCATTTACCTTGGGCCTTACAAGTCAGCATATTCTAGCTCTGTACTTGTAGATATCTGTCACTACTTGTTTCATTTATGAGCTTGTTTTCCAGGCTTGTGATGGGCTGAGGTGTGGTAGATTACCATCTAATGAACAATCTAAATTTTAAAAAAAGTTGTTGTTTGTTTTATTATCAAATCTTTAAGCCTTTGTTCTATATGTAATTTCATCACTGTACAATAAGTCTATGTGAGTGATTGCCCCTGTTTCCAGCTTTCTTCCCCACAAAAGTTCTCTACTGCAGCAGCAAGCAGTGACGGGCACGTGGTGGAAACACCAAGGTCTTCTTGCTAATGTATTGTAACGGCCCTTAAAAGCGTAATATTTCACCGTTTTAGGCCTGACCCATTTTTGCCCAGTGGTGTACTAATCTGTGTGTGTTTATGACACAGTGATATAGTGAACTGGATGAATTAAGCTATCTTCAATTAAATGGAATATTTTAAAATATCTAATTTCTATGACTCGTTTGTTACACCACACTGCCCCCTAACGTTCATATTGTGCATTTAATATATATATATATATCTATATATCTATATATATATATATTTCTGTAACTGACCACACGAGGGCGCTCTTTCTCCTATTTTTATTTTTTAATATGAGCTTTCTGAGGAAAATGTACATTATCTCTTTTTTCATTGTCCTTAAAATAAATTGGACGATGTTGTGAATTACATTGAATTCAGTGGCATCTATTCAATCAATATACTGATATTAATACTACTATGAGAGGCTACTCAAGTTTGTCTCCATAATGGTTATGAAACCTCCAACTACTTAAACTGAGCCTCTAAATACGTTTATCTAAAGAGGTCCATCCATCCATTGTCTTTCGCTACCACGGGGTCCACACGGGGTCACGGGCCAGCCGGTGCCCACCCAGCAACTCTGGGCGCAAGAGCAGGAACAACCCAAGATGGGGAGCCAATCCATTGTAGCGCGCACACACACAAAGTCACAGTCAGACACTTTTTTTAGAGACACAAATTAACCTAACAAGCATGTCTTTGGACTGTGGGAGAAAACTGGGGTACCTGGAGAAAACCCATCCTGGTTGGGAATTGAACTCGGGACCTTCTTGCTGGGAGCCAGTGGTGCTACCCACAGAGCCACAGTGCTGCCAGAGAGGTATCAGGAAGGGAAAAACTGGTTAACCACATGATGGGGCACTTCTGCTGTTTTCTGCTTCCAATTAATGAAAATTACAGTGCTCATAAAAGCATGTGATATTTAATAATGAGCGTTTGTGTGAGCATTTTATTTGGCTTGATGAGGACATTGTATGAAAATCAGCATACTGGATGGCATAGAATGCTAAACATCATTAGCTCAAATGGTACAATTCAATATTTCTTAGTCTAAAATAACGCTAATTCGACTCAGTCAGTTGTATCTACCATGACTGCATAACCAAATGTTTAATTTTAGATGCTGTCGTATGCAATAAATTCAATGCAAATGTTACATTCTTTCAATTTTAACCAGCGATCAAGTGACCTAACATTTGTAAGACTGGACTGTGATTCTAAAGTGATTAAAATCTCCCATAACACTACTAAACTTGATCAACTTGGCAGTGCCATATTCAATCAGACAAAAGCAATGTTCTACAATGTAAATGCACTTTTGTACTTTTCTGTAGTGTAGCTCTATTTACTGCTCTCAAAAATTAGGGTAGATTTTATATGGGACACAATGAAATATCTCATTATGTCTGTGAGTAGTGTGCATGTACTGATAATGGATTTTAACACCAAACATATTAAAATGCCCACCACTAGATCCTAGATATTCCACTGGCCCAATTAAATATTCTACTATTGTTATCTATATTATTGTTATAAATACAAATATTGGTCAATACTTTTGGGAAATATTATAAATTGTGCCACTTAACGGTTTACAGTAGTGAAGTAAACCGTGAAGTAAAACAGTGAAGGTCCACTTTTGAGGAAAAAATTCTGGTGTTCTAAGATTTGTTACAGTCCCACTAACTGCTCACAAAAATTAGGGGCTATTTCAAGATGAATTACTGACGCAACTAAAACCAAGCAAAATGAAGAAATTAAAAAAGGAGCATTTGATTTGATTTAATTAAACAAGATCATCAGAAAAGTAAATGGAAAAAAGAAAGTTTATTACACAAATGAGATGCAAACTCAATTATCATGAATGGTGATATATACATGGGGTGAACAGAAACTTGTCAAACTGGACGAGAGTTCCACACGTTGACTGGTCAGTAGGGTGTATGGTCACCCAAAACTGCCAAAACATAGACAGAATCAGATTGTCCAAAAGTTCTTGTGAGATCCTCTTCATACTCATTTTGAAGTACAGTCCTAATAACTGGCTGGTCCGATTACACGAACATACCCTATATTACAAGGCGGGACGTGCTATCATTTATGTAAGATATTAAATGTTTATTAAACCTTTATTGTGCTATATACACGTATAGCGAATGTACAAACAAGAACTACTGTTGCTTACCAACTTTGTTCATTGAAAAATACATTTTCAAGCGTGTCTTTCAGCATGCGATGCATAATACTGTAAAAAACAACGTTTGAAGAACTTATCCCACTGGTTTTGCTCTTGTCAACACAACTTTTCGGATTTCCTGACCTTCCTGACCTGATAAAAGCATAAATTCTCCTGGAGATCCCAAAGTAATCCTCCCATATCTCGCTGACCCACTTTGCATCCGCTGTGACGACTTGTGGCTTCTTTTTCTTATTCACTCTCACGTTCTTTGGTCCAATTAAGCGGAATTTTGGTCCAAATAAGCGAATAAAATTGCACGCATATAATAGGATTTGATTCGGTACCTTAGGATTTGATCCGAATAAGCGGCTGGTCCCATTAACCGGTGGTCCAATTAACCATATGTGACTTTATCCCCTAATTTTTGAGCAGTGTAAATATACTTTTATCTTATCAAAAATGTAACACTTTTGCTCTTCGAAGACTCATCCCTTTATGACTTCTGCTTTTGTACCAATTGTGAATGGAATAACTTCACCTGTTTGAAATCACATAATAAGGTACCTGCCCCTGTCCCAACTGTTTTTGGAATGTCTTGCTGGCCTGAAACGCAGGAATGGATGTTTATTAACCAATGAACTAATGTTATCACAAAAGCATGTAATATTTGGGGTTCAGCCTGTCTGCAGTGAAATAAAAGCCAAAGTAAATGTAATACATACTGTCCCAGCTTGTTCTAATTTGGGATTGTATGCAATGCTGCTTTATAAACCGTGTTTAAAAATGTTTACGCAATAAAACATTATATACATAACTTGAACATCATAGCTAAAAGTATTCACACGTTCGAAATGCAACCATGATTAGACAAGTAAACGGCTCTGTCAATCACTCGGCACCAATTATTTATTCAGGATATGCAATAAAAACATGTTAACAGTCTCTCTATAGATGTCAGCAATTAAAACTCTCGATGCAGGATCAACTAGGACAAATCTACTGCTATCTCCACCTTTCAGAGCAGACCCCACTCTGTCAGGCCATTTGATAACTACTTTCTCTCTGTGCTCTGCTATATTTATCCCATAAAGCATCTGCAAGAAGGATCTGGGTCTCTTGATATGACCATCAGGATTTAAAGACCGAGACCCCCTCCTTAGCTCTTTTGCATCCACTGCAAATCTCCCGCCCCCCTCAGTGATCTGCCTGGGATGTCCTGACTGGACTTTGCACTCTCCTGTCCTGTTCCAGCCACAGGTCAGCGGCAAGCTGGCATTTGTAAACTTTTTGGGAAATCCAGAGCTTTGCCGGAGGAGTCCTAATCCTGGGTAAGTGAAACATGTGGGTGTGATTGCTGACCAACTGCATGTGCCATTAATCAAGTCGTTCCAAAACAGAGATTTAATCATACAACCAATATTATCAATCATAAAAGAGTTAATACTCATGATTGAGGAAAGATATCGCTTAATAGGGCTAAACTGTCAGCTTTAGAAAAGGTTTTGATTCTGTGACTTAATGGTACAAACTGGAACAGAGGGAATGTGCTGAGCTGCCTTCCACATGCCCAACTGTTGATTTTATATGGAGTGTAAAGCCTGAAATACGCAACTGGAGGAACTTGAGCTGAGCGCTACGCAGGTTGGCAGTTTGACAAGAGCACTCAGAGCGCCCCCATTGTCCCACCAATGCAGCCGCCAACACAATAATTCGACTTAGAATTCCCTGTTACGGTAGAATTATAACAATTTTATTCAAACGAGTTTGTGAGGGAGTGACACCGATCTTGTGATGTCTCTGACGCCACCGCTGGCAGCTAAAAGGTCTTTAAAATGGCATTTAAAAATAGATGGAGTAGATTGAGTTACAAGTCGATGTTTGCTATTAGCAGAGTATTAAAGAGGTGTCTGTATACTATAGATGTACAGCTTCCAAATGTTAAACGATTTAAAAAGTGTGCTATATATAACATTTACAGTCAAGCTAAATTCAAGCTATGCATGTTAGATTAACATCAGCTGTAGCAAATCACACACAGTTGCCACTAAACATGTAGGGCTGGTTTCCTGAACTTCATTAAAATATCAGTGGTGATTCACAAGTCTTTTTCAGGTTTTCAAACTTAGTCTGGGAAGAGATCTTTAGCAGCTGGGTTTTTACTACACTAGACCCTGTGTACTGCATGCCTTGTAGTACTTCTAGTACTGATGAAGGACTGCAGGGGGAGTAACACAAACAGGGCAACACCGAATGAGCTACTCCCCCTGACTTTATATCCTGATAATGGAGCAATTATTTGAATCTCTAATAAAGTGAACAAACCACAAGTGTATAAAAACACCAGCAGCACTGTTGTGCCTGATCCAATCATACCAGCACCATGTCAGTAAGCACCACCACCTCTCAGCCTAAAAGTCTGAATGTCCTTTGTGTGGGTTTACTCCAGGTACTCTGGCTTCCTCTCAAAGACAAGCATGTTAGGATAACTGGTCTATATATATATACATACATACACACTACTCAAAAAAATGTATTTTTTTTTTTTGTATGTGAATTATACAGTATATGTGTACAAATATAAATTTTAGTTCCTCTTAAACTTCTGATATCGATAGAAGAGAAAATCCCAGTATTCATTGGGTATAGACTGAAAGGCACCCTGAACAGGACATCAGTCCAACACAGGGCTATGGGTCACTGTTCCAGCACTGAACAATTATCCCCAGTCACAGTCCACTTTCCCTACCTCATACATAGCCAATCATGCCTATTTAATGCCTGACCTGGAGGCACCCCACTACGCTTTGAACCTGGTTGTCTGGGTTGCTAGCAAATTAAATCAAAACAGCCAACGACATATCACTTTACTGTAATCAGTGAATTTGCCCATTGTGGGACTAATAAAGGATTATCTGATCCTATCTTATCTTAGTAGCATTATCTATTTGATCTTTTCTATTATTTCTCATTATTATTCATGTTATAGGGTAACGGTAATCACAACCCTATGATATTACTGAATGTAATATCTTATATATATTTTGTTCCTCTGTTTGTTTCATATTATTTCATTTGCCAAAGATGTCACCAGAATTTAAATTAGAACACTTGTTGATCTCCTCACATTTTTGCAGCTGCTAAGGAAATATATGCTGATAGAATAACATGCGTTTTGGAGGCTTGGGTCTGTACGTGTTTTCCTTTGGAGTTTAAAAGCTGCAGAATTTCTGTTATAATTGCTGACTATATGTTTGTTTCATTCAAATCATTTACAATGCTTGTAAATATTAATTATTTTAAAAAAAAACAGTTGTTGGCACTTTGTTCACATAAAATGTCATATCACCTTTCATGATTGCCGTTGATTAATTTATCAGGAAATATAGCCCTGTCTCTGTACTATTATGGGAGAGAAAATCTTGCTTTTGTAAATACCAGTAACTTCAACCTAATTTTGTTTAGAATATTATTTTTGAATATTTTATAGGATGTAACAGGTCAGGTAAAATTGGTGGGAGATGAATGGAAATTTGGGTTTGAGGGAGGAGGGTGGAGGTGGAGTTAGAGGTCAGGGCATCGTGCTGGCACTCCTGGAAATATACCTCATCTATCTTACTATTTTGGTTTGATCTGTGTTTCCCCAGTTTGGAATCATGCCTCTGTCTGGAACACCTGCCCCTCCCAACAAGAGGAAAAAAACTAAAATCATCACCGACCTCTCGCATATCACTCAGAATGGTGAGACTCTTGCACAGCTCACATTAACACTGACTGTACAGCATGCTGAAATACATCGGTGATGAACTTAAGAAAAACACACAACCAGTGTCCTAGTGAGGTGCCACAAGCCACAGAACATCTTAAAATAATTACTGTATGGCTCCTTCTAAATAGTCAACTCAGTTATTTCAGGCACACGGACTGCTATAACAGGGTCATAATATGATACAAACAGGCACAGAATCCCTGTAGAAGACAGAGGCAGTCGAATGGGTTGTACTGAACATCTCTGTGACTCTCGATGTGACACTTCCATAGGTAGCCATTTCATCAAGTCAAGTCAAGTCAAGTAGTCTTTATTGTCATTTCAACCATATACAGTACAGTAAACAGTGAAACGAAACAA
>JAUZST010043746.1:0-26193 GCA_034779995.1 Parotocinclus haroldoi
TGATAAAAGCACCAATTCTCCCGGGGATCCCAAAAATCCTCCCATATCTCGCTGACCCGCTTTGTATCCGCTCTAAGCTCTAAGTGGCGACTTGTGGCTTCTTTTTCTTATTCGCTTCTCACGTTCTTTGGTCGGATTAAACGGAATTTTGGTCCAAATAATTACACGTATATAATAGGATTTATTTCGGTACTCTAGGATTCGCTCCGAATAAGCGGCTGCTCCCATTAACCGGATTCGACTGTATTAAGTTTCTCACCAAACATCAAAATTAGAAGTTCCTAAAGTTTTTTTTTTTTTTTAACATGGAACACCTTTTTATGGCTAAAACCCATGGATAAAAGCTAACAATGCTATATACGGGTAGTCCCCGAATTATGATGGGGATACCTTTGGACAAATCCAGTGTGGAACAAAATGTAAAGCAAGCGCTTTAATATATGCTGTATATATTGAAACATTAAACATGTTATATTATCAGATTCCCATCGTATAGTCAAAGTACTTGTAGGTCGGGCTATCAAAGACTACGACATCAAAAATATAAAATGTTACATGTTATTTTTGTAAGCACTACTAATAGTACATTTTAAGAATTCCAAACAACGCAAACTTATATCCCTGTAAAAATAAGATATTCTGTGAATCTTATCACGTTTAGCCATGAGGAATGATGTGGTTGGCTTTTATAAATATAAATGTCATCAATACGCTTAGTTAAGACTGCACAGAATGACAGCGCGCACTGATGTTACAGAATTTACCTGTAGTGGCTGCACCTGTTGCTGCTTAGTGCTTCCCTAAACATGAAAATTAATTTGCTCGGTTGTTACACTTGTACAAGTGTTACAAGTGCCATTTTTAAGAATTTCTTCTTCACTGGAGTAGTACCGTTTTCAATTTCAAATGAAAAAACTTCTGATTGCAGTTATTTGCTGCTTTTTAGTCAGGTGAAAAAGATGATAGCAGATGGAATCAAGTGCCCTAATCAGAGCAGAGCTGCGTTCCAATTGGTTGACTGACTTTTCAAATTTGATTTGATCATGAAATACAAGCTGACTACTCCTACATAAAAAACAAATGGCTATCTAGCTTCGTGTTTGCTCTCCTTGTGGCGTCCAACGACATCCAAGCGTCATTTGAATAATTTTTTCAAGTAGTGAATCACCTGTGTTTGTGTGTATCCATGTGCATGTGCCCTGTGATATACTAGCACCCTGTCTGGGGTTGGATTGTACCTTGTACCCAGTGTTGCTAGTTACACCCTGGCTCCCCCATGATGCTGAACTGGAGGTCATTTCTATATGTTTCAGCATGCCATTGTTTTGGATTATGAGTGCATTAATTCAACTGAGATTGGATATAAGTGATTAAGCTTTTAGTTTTGTTTAATGCACAATAGTTATGCTGACTACGGATAAGACAACTTTTGCTTCTGCACTGCCAAGTACAGTATGTGAGAGGGTAGTTAGTGAAATACAACTTAGAAGTCACAAAAAATGTAAGCAACAGGATTACAGCTTAGTGTGTTACGGTGAAAATCCAGGGCACCCAACCTCACCTAACTGCAGACCGAAACAATCTCTATGCCATACGGTATGACTGAATTTGCCGTATTCGTTCAGTCAGAATGCTTTTGGTTCGGTTTTGAACCATTTAGTGTATATTAAATCTGGATATTTTGCTTCTTTTAAATCACATCTTGTAAAAAAAAACCAAAACATTTCTCTATCTGACCTTTACCTTTATTTTTTCCTGCTGTGTCTGTCGTTCTGTCTCTGTCTCTCTGGCTCTTTGTTGTTCCTCTGCTCTGCGTGCGTTTGCGTGAAATGCAGACGAGGTGTACGCACAGAAGCTGAAGGGTAAAGCCCTCAGCGAGGAGCTGGATCTGGCCCTCAACGACATGACTACCCTGTAAATGCGCTGTCGCACCCTGTCTCTCTTCATTTCTGCCCCTCTCATCGTCTCTGTCTCCTCAGTTCTTCCTCTTCGATCGTACCTACATCTGGCTCACATGGGGTTCACTAGCTGTCATTTTCAGATGTGTTTTATGTTCTTCATTCCACGGTTGAATAAGATCCCAGTCTCAAACAGTTCATCAGTCAGAAAAGAAATGTTACGCATGCATAGACACTTGATTAATAAATGTCATACGGTGTACCCCGGGGAACCAGTCTGGGCCCTACCCTTTTCTGTTTTCTTACCTGTTTGGAAATGATTTCTCAGTCTATAAGTGTTTACACCTTTAAGTATTCTACCCCTATTTCAGCATCTGTTCTGTGTCTCTTTATTGCTTTATTCCCCACTCTGTAATAAAAGCCAAAAAATTCTCTTCATTTTTCCGTTCATATGCTATCAATTTATTTATGATTCGTATTCTTATTGCTTATTCACAATGTATTTCCTGCTTTGGATGTAGCTTAGAGTTTCACTGCCATAAATTTACTAGTGACCTTTTGGTTTTTTTTGTAGACTGACCATATTTGTGCAGTGGAAACACGCCAGGTGTCTGTTATTAATTTCGATATACGCTTATTCAGTGTTGGTGGAAAGAGAAGGACAGCGAAAAAAAAGGGACATTTTCCATTGCACATTAAATTAGATATTTTACCAGAAAACTGAAGTCGTGCTTTCTTCCGCTGGCCATCAGTCACTAATGGTTCCTCTTCTAGTGCCTGAGGCTCATGTTTGAACACCTCATGGTATTCATGAGCAAACGGCGAACAGCACATTGTCATACAGGGTGATACCATAAACAGCACAATAGCATAAACTCATAAAAACTCCTTCAACGGAGATGATCACAACCACATTTTCATGGTGTTATACTAACAACAACAGTCAGACACAGTTGTAGGTGGAGCTGAAGAGATTAGGATGAAGACAAGCCGTTGCTCGTGGCTATTGCGGTGCTGTGGGATTCCGATTCCTATCTCTTCCTCACACAGGGCCAGTTACAGGTATGCGTCTGTGTGATGCCCTACCTGCCCTATGGGACGGCATCACCAGGGCTCACAGGCCACTTTGGCGGTGGATCGAATTGCCCCTCAAGCACCTGGTCGTGATGTTACAGTGTGGATTGTGAAATATGCAGCTCCTTCTTTGATGCACGTTTTTGTCAGTAATTACAGCAGTATAAACTGACCATACGAAATAATACAATAATAAACTCTCTTATTCTGAGCCTTACCTTGTTGAACTTCAGTCACCTTCCTCATCGGGCTGATGTGGATTTAAAATTGGTAGCTACAAAGCAGCCAAGAGAGGCTTGGTTCAGAAGCACATTCATTCTGAATTGACCTTAAGAATAGTGTCAATGTGCACTGAAATAACAGTGTGGCCACATTTACGGCATTTAGGAGACGCCCTTATCCAGAGCGACTATACAGTCTATACAGTCTTACAATTCAAGCCTTGCTTAAGGACCCAACTGTAACAGCTTGGCAGAGGTGGGATTTGAACCATCACGCCCAGAGTCCAGTACCTAGTCCCAATATAGAGCATGGATTTACATTTATCTGATTTAGCAGACACTGATTTATCCACAATCTGTAGTCAGTTAAGGGCCTTGCTCAGGGACCCAACTGTGGCAGAGGTGGGATTTGAACCCCAGACCGCCTGGTCCATAGTCCAGTACCTTAACCACTAGACCACCGCCCATTTAGCATTGTGAGTGTAAACATTTTAAACAGTTTAAGAAATCATAATACCTAGAACCCCTGGCTCCTATTTTCGGTGTGAACATAAAAATAAATCATTGGCAGTAAATAATATTCTAAACTGATTTTTAATCTGGTAGTGTCGAGCTCCGATTGTTTGCATTTGATCCCAAATAATAAGCACAAAAATGGCTTATGAGTTCTAAAGAATAAGCAGGGCAAAGTTTTTGTTAGACATATGCACACCAAATATCTATGTACATATGGTCACTGTTTTTTTTGTTTTGTTTTTTTTTTCAATTACGAACACCATTGCTCGTACCAGGTTGGTCCCCCTTTTGCCTTCAGAACTGTTTTAATTCATGAAGCATAGATGCAACAAGGTGCTGGCAATATTGACATGATGGCATCGTGCAGTTGCTGCATATTTGTCGGCTGACAGATTTGTGAATCCTCTGCTCCAGCCCGTCCGAAAGGCGCTCTATTGCATAGAAACCTGGTGACTGTGGAGGCCAACTGAGTGCACTGAGCTTGTCCTTGAAGATTGTTCCAGAAACCAGTTGGATTATATGGATTTAAGCATCTGATTTAGCATCAGAAGATACAGGCACAGGCACACTGTAGTCATAAAGGGATGGACATGGTCAGCAACATTACTCAGGTACACTCTTGAATTTATACGACGCTCAGTTAATTAATATTAATGGGCCTAAGAAAATATCCCTACAGTATCACCAGATTATATGATACATGGCTTCACGAGTGTTTAGGTCAAACCCTAGCAGGACCAGCAGAAAGTAAGACTCAATAGACCAGGCAGCATTTTTTCCAGGGTTCTGTTGTTCAGTTCTGGTAAAATTTTGTGTCCTGTTGCCTCGATTCAAAAAATGAAAGAAAGACTCAAAGAAAGTTGTTTGCTTAAGCAAATGAGATGAATATTCAATTATTGGGATTGAGTAGCAAGTGATATATTCCACAGAAGCATGTCAAACTGGATCAGAGTGCCACATATTGACTCTTCAGTAGGGTGTATGGTACCCCAGACTGTCAAAGCACACAGACAGTGATGGTGCAGGGAAAGGATCCCTAGCAGATCCCCGTCTAGCAGTTCTTGTAGGATCCTCTTCATATTCATTTTAAATTATTTTTGCCTAATTTTTGTGTGAAGTGCATTATGGACTTTGTAATGCAAACCATGCCATCTCCAGATTGTTACAACAACGTTGGAAGCACACAATTGTTTAGAATATAATTGGATGCTCTACCAGTACTAATTTCCTTCACTGAATCTGAAGCCCAAATCATCAAAATGCCCCCGACTGTTATTCCTCCTCCTGTGAACTCCACAGACACATTGCATTTGGACATGTAGTATTTTCTGTCTGTCTGTCTGTTAGATGGAGGTCACTCATCACTCCAAAAAAAGGATTTCCACCTCTCTGGAGTTTAGTTGCAACAATGACATGTGAATCTGGTTTATGTTGTTGTAGTTCGATCGTATTGAGCATGGTGTTTTTAGCTTTAGTGCAGCATTCAGATCTCCCTTTATCCAAATTCCCCAAACAACAAATGAACGCTAATCCTCTATCCAAATCACTGAGTGATTTCTCATTGCTTGTTGCGGGAATTAAACGTGGTTGCCAGGTCTGTTCATTCTAAGAGACCTTGCTCTTAGCTTGTTTCCAGAAACCTGGTTGCTTGTGTCTTTCCCGTGAGCTGGCAACCCTGGAATTAAAAGCAATATCTGCAAAATGGCTAAACAATGCAAAACAAACACTCTTGGGGGAAACTCTGAAACACAGTAAACTAAGGAAATCAAGTAAATTAGGAATTTGAATATTTCAATATTTAATTATAAAAGTTTGAAGTTTAGATCACATTCTTCTGTGCTCTTATTTCATGGTTGCAAAGTGGAAATGATTAAGGATTAAATTCATTAGAGATTCATTAGAGATTATTGCCAGGTTCCCATTATCTGATAACACAAGCGCACGTAAAAATCATTGCAGATTTTATTTAGTTCATGTAAACACGCTTACTGAAAAGTAATGACCTGCCTTTGGTGGATGTGTCTCATTTTGAGAACTTCTGAAAACCTCAAATCTGGGGAGCTTGGGTGTAGCATTGTTGTTTTTTTTCAGATTTACAATGCTTCCTATGGTTTATTGGTAATGATTTGTCAAACCTGCAATTATCCAAATGTGATTTTTTTTTAACTGTTTATGCTTTCTACACATTTCTTGTTATTTCTATGCTGTTTGGAAACTTCCAAGAAACTTGCATTCTTAAAGTACAATTCATGGCAATTTTATTTATACATTTAATGAAAAACTCTGGCTAAAAGTTTTAGAAAGGTTTAGAAAATGTGTACTTTATTTATAATAGTGGCCCTTTCAGGAACGTTAGGCGTACTTTAGCGCCTGAGCATTTTGGCACTGAAGCCAAAACATCTGCTGTCCCTCGTCACTGCTCCTTTGTTTTGAGTGAAATCTAAACCTCACCTGACATTTCGTTTGTACACACAAGGCTAGAACTTCAGCTTGTATATAAAGGCAGGGCAATATAGCCTGTAGTAATGTGTGTGTGTGTGTTTATATATATATATATATAGCGCTTTTTACATTAGACTTGTCACAAATTAGCTTTACATTGATGCATTGGTGCATCTAAACTACATATTGTGACACTTTTCCTTCTGAGTAGGGGGGATATTAGGATATTTATTAGGAGATATTTACATTTAGATACCGTAGGTGATGTAAAGTGCCAAAGCACGTCTCATGCCAGTGGCTCAATTATGACACGACGTTTGACATGCTGTCATTTACTCTGTCCCATATGGAACATACCACAATACATCAACTATATTCAATATCAAATCTTGAAACTCAAATAAACCTAATGACATTTCTTTAAGCTCTAGTAATGGCTAATCACGTAAAAAACCCATAAGTTTCACAGAATGCATTTGTTTTGTTGGGTTTTTTTTTTCTTGCTGAATTGTTTGTTATTAATTATATTTACAGTTATGTTCCAAAACGTTGTGAACAATGTGAACTATTTATTCCATTTCACTTTATTTTATGCTAACAGCTTTGCTTTCTTACTTGTCCTTTTTGTTCCTCCGCTTACAGAGAAACTAGCCCAGGCTAAAGAGGAGAACATAGGCATACACCAGGTGCTGGACCAGACTCTAATGGAGCTGAACAATTTATAAAGTGCAAAGTCTGTCGCACAAACACAAGTCTTACTTGGCATAGAGCTTTCCAGTGGCATTCAATGCAGTCGGTCTGTGCGCACACATCCTTCAGTGGGGTAAAGCCTTACTAGCTTCCAGTTTGATAGATTCAGGGTTTGTTTAATATACAGTTTGCCATTTTATGCGTGTAGGTAGACTTCCTAAGACACAGGCCCATTGTATCCCATTTAGGTTTTAGTCATAGAATTGTTGGAACAGCCTTCGGAATCATTAAAGTCACATTGTTCGATTTACTGCAGCATGATGAAATATGACCAAAATATTTAAACTGCTCACAGAATACGGTCTGAATTCATGAAATATCTCCTAATTTTTGTGAGCCGTGCATTTGTTTACTATACAGGGTTTGTCATACACAGTAATCAAACTGACCAATTACCCAATCTGTGCTTTAAAACTTTAATGCTTTTAATCATTCCAAACGAAGCAATCATCGACCGAAACCAACCCAAAGAATGAAGAATGACGTTTTGTACTTAAGTTGTTGAGTTTGCTCTACTCAGTCACCTTTATTATAGAATTATTTCGTGTGATTGCAAATACTAGGCACTACATAGGGATTAATGAGCATCTTTGTTGATTTCCCACAAAATTCAGTATCAATTGTTCTGTGGATTCAATTGTGTAAAATCTTAATTTTATGAAAGGTCATGGTGCAGTTAATACCTCTGCCTGATTTCCGATCAGGCTCATCTAGATCTCTCGTCCTCCAAACTGTTAATATCTGTTGTACTTTTGGTCATGCTAAGGATTGTGTGTGTGTGTGTGTGTGTGTGTGTGTGTGTGTGTGTGTGGAATAACAATGGTGATTTTCCTTTTATGTCACCATGATCAGTTCTCATTACTGATCTGGTATTAATAATTATGACCAACCGAGCAGGCACAAGTGCATGTTTACAGATGTGGTGTTTGTTCATTATTTTGTTCCTTGCTATAGCCAAAGCATCTGTATTATTTTATTCAGTCAGAAAAGTTTTATTATCTCACTAGCCTGGTAGGCATTCACTAGCACTCTTACAATATTGAATTAAACAGTGTTTCTTAATACCGGTGCTGCACTACAAATGCTCTGCACTGTTTTACCGTCTATAACTTACCTAGTTAGTCTTTTTCTTTTCTTGAGCACTATCTATTGTGTTGGGACCCAAGAAAAAATACATTTGCAGGCCCGAGTTGTTCCAGGTAGGTTCAGGATTGAGACGCATTGTATTGAAACCATGTCACACAGTTAGTTATTAGAAATCCAAGATTTGTACATTTTAAAAAAAGAGATTTTCTTTTTCACCTACGTTTATTTGATCGCTCTGTCATCAAATGCATTTACAGCCTGCATAACTGTCCTATGCAATTGTGTTAGCTCATTGTTTAACTGATTAAAGTGTTGAATACAAGTGGTTTTGACTCCTGTCTTTTGAGTTCTGAATCTCTGCTTATTGTAACCTAAATAATCAACATTTCTTCCAGTACAATTTGAGGCAACGCTTTACTGTAAGCGTACATATACTGCTGAAAAAATTATATTTCAAAATAAAATATTCCCTACTTTTTATGAGCATTAGTTCATGCACTATTTCATGAGTGATCATTCATTTATGCACGTAATCCATCACGTCATGCATGCCTTATATTGTATTGCCTATTATATGTAATAGACAAGTAGACAAGTTACTATACCTTTTGATATGTCAGGTGTAATCTAGACCTATTACACCCAAATATACTTGGACACCTGGAAGGTCCCAGGACAGTACATGCCAGGGTGTTCCGAACATACGAGCAGTTACCACTGTTAAATGAGAATTACAAAGAAGATTAATTTAATTTCTATATTATGAATTTCCCATGAGTTGCCCATTAGGTTGCCCAGGGTAACTTTTAAACTAAAGACCTCTCTCACGTTGGCTCATGTTACAATTGATGAGTCCACCATTAGGAGGGCTCCTACGGTGAAACATGGTAGCAGTGTTATAATGGGCAAACCTGGCTGCATCTGGCCCTTAATGGTTTGCCATCATTGATGGAAGGATGAATTAGGATTTTTTTACTAGCAAATTTAAAAACAAAATTGTCAGGACAACAGTCCTGTAATTAAACCTTAAGAGAAATTGGTGTATGCAACGGGACAATTTCCGTAAGCGCGCAAGTCATTTTTTTACCAAAGAATGCTTAAAGAAGAATAAAGTTGACATTTTGGCATGGCCGAGTTAAAGGCCTGACCTGAAGCAAACAGTTCCTCACTTGAGGAACCACACCAGCATCAACAGAGTTGAAGCTGTCTGGCAATCTGCAAGAATTTCCCATTTCACCTTTCAACTGCTAGTCCTTAAGGTTCCCATACTTTGGACACCCATAGGTATGTAACGGTGGATCATTTTCCATAATATTTAAATATTAACGTATAAAAGTATTTTTTTCTACTTATGTGTAAATCTAATGATGGTTTGCATAAAGTATATATATATATATACAGAAGTAAAGGGAATTCTTAAGTGTTTGCACATGACTTGTAAAATGCTACCAGTATGATTTATTATTCACTTTACATTCAATATCCAACTTATAGATACCGGGGGTCTGGGAATAACCAGCAAGAGAGGGTTTAAGCTGGGAATCAATCCTGGACACCTCTCAGTCACTCACTGACAGTGGGACACAATAGAGACATCAAATAACACAGGTCTCGTTCATGTGGGAGAAATTCCAAAGAAAACTGGAGTATAAGCAACAAGAAGAAACGGACTGGGGTTATCTACTGGTTAAGTTAATGAACACTGGAACAGAGGGTGTAGGGCTCAAATCCCACCTCCACCAAGCTGCTAAGGTTTTTGGGTCCTTGAGCAAGGCCTTTATCCTACAGTTGTTTGGGCCTTTAGACTATATCAGTGGGCTCTCTCTCTCTGGGCCTGTGTGTCTGCTAAATAACTATTCATTCATTCATTCAATGTCCTATCTACTTAATCCTGGTCAGGGTTGGTGGAAAGCCGGTGCCTGGCTGGGAGCACAGAGTGTAAGGCAGAAACAACCCTAGACAGGGCGCCAATGGTGCAACTACGCTCTCACACACTCACAGTAAGGACACTTTAGAAACACAACACACATCTTTGGAGCGTGGAAGGAAACTGGATACCTGGAGTAAACCCACATGGACACAGCCCACACATACAGGCCCAAGGTCTGAATTAAACTGGCTGAAGTGGTGCAGGAGCGGTGCTTACCGCTGTGGCATCATATTAAATCGTAAAAATGTCTAAAAATAAGCCGCACAGGCAGTAGGCAGGTCAGGATTCGAACCTGGGACTGTTTAGCTGTGAGGCGATCATACTTGTCAAGTCTCCCGTTCTGGCCGGGAAACTACCCTATTTTACCCCTCTCCCCCACCGTCCTCCTGTATGAGTATTTTCCTGTAAATTTCCTGTATTATATTATAATCATGATTTAAAAAAAATAACAATTCTATGCCTCTCCAAACTGGAATGTCACAAACCTCACCGAGAACTGGTGAGAAAAGATTGTTACAGAAAATAGGATGCCATTAGACAACAGCATTAGACAAATCAACCACTCTGGCCCCGCCCACAAATCCACTCCTTCCAAAAAAGTGTGAAAGGATGCAAAGTCTGCAGCAGCTCTGTATAACAAGTCAGTGAATGCCAAAGAACCACACGAGTGAACATGAGATACTAAAAACGTGTAATCAAAATAAAATGTGTTTCAGTGTAAGACGAGCAATGTGTATATATGCTGAAAAAAATGTCAAATAAATAAATGTGCTTCAATTCCCTTTTGTGTTTTCATTTAGGCTGTAGGCCTATTATAAGAATGACAGATGTAGGAACGTCCACAGCCTTTCAGATTCTGACCTTCTCATTGTAGTTTGTAAGTGGTTCACATGTGGTTCTTTCAAATTTCTTGTAAACCTGGCTTGAAATGTAAGGGATACTGAACCTCGGTTGGGCTGGTGGGACGGCTCGAAACGGGGAAACTGGGGAAAATTTCCCTTGACAGCTATGGAGGCGATGCTGGCATCAAATCATTTTATACTTTACAAAAACCACATTCAGTGATAAAAAACCTAAACACAATCACTGAAAGTAGCAGAGTCAGAGATCAGCAGGTGCATAGCGAAAGCGTTTTTGTGCAAAATTTTGCTTGTGAACTTTGTTGCATGACCTGGATTTATATTTTTATCTCAATAAAATACATTCCAGTTTGATTTGTTTGGTCGTTTCTGTTCTTTATGCGTTAAGACTTTATTATTGTTGTTTACCCATGTGCACTGCACAGAAAATGATAATGATTGTACTGTTCATGGGCAAATATGTAATGTACGTTTCTAAATTTGCATTTTACCACTGACTGGGCTAGCACGGTACAAAGCACCCTAGTTCGAATGCAGCTATACGGAGTGAACTTGAGTCGAGTGACTTATTCAGAGGGAATGAAACACGGCCTGTTGTTGCTAGCACCGTAAACCCGGAAGAACACAGAAAACAATCGGAGACAAACAAAAGCCCCAGGAAGCCGCGTGTTTTGTCGGAGTACGGGGTGTTCAGGTTGTGAATGTGTCGGATTATAGAGCGGCGGAATCAAATCGGTTTAGATTGTTTCTTTTGGAATCGGAATGCTTTTGTGTGAGTGCGTTAGCTAGCAGTCTTGTTCATGTGGGCTGGCTAGAAGCACTATGAACCGGTAAAACCATTAATCCCGTGTGTGTGTATATATGTATGCGTGTGTATGGATTCTTTGTTCTGCTTGAGGGAAGTTTAGCGTCGGTCAGCTGAGAATACGAAAACGTTTTTAAAGCGGCAGTTTTGGGGGGAGTGAAAGGCTCGGATTTGGCCGGTTGGTTGGATGTGCTAACTGATTAGCTACGCTAAGTGGAAGTTTGAGCCTTAGGATGAGCGTGGCTGTGTTTTTTGGCTGTGCTTTTATAGCATTTGGCCCCGCTTTCTCGTTATTTGTCTTCACCATAGCCAGAGATCCACTCCGAGTCATCATCCTGATCGCGGGGTGAGTACCTATTTACAGCTAAAGATCGAGCTTAAAGCTAACTCGGCTAGCTACAGGATCCTCAGGTGGCTTCTTTCACAGCTGTTAGATCCACGGAAAGGGATTTCTGATCATCTAGTCAGGGTTACTTTTGTTTCATTAAACAAACTAGTTCTTTGGTTAATGCACGGGCTCTGTAATATACACGGAACTGGTCCCGTTTACGTACATGAAATGCAGCATCGATAAGGATAACAGACAATTAAAGTTACATTTTAGTCGTTTAAGGGCACACGCCCTTATCCAGAGCCACTATCAGATGATGATGATAAGTCTCACAGTCCAAGCGTTTGTGGTTTAAGAGCCTTGCTTTAGGGAACCAACAGTTTCACAAGTTGACAAATGATCTTCTGCTCCATAGTCCAGTACCTTAACCACTAGGCCCAGGTATGTTTGGAAATGGTCACATTTACTTTTAGTCACTGAGCAGATGCTACAACCTTACAACACAAGCAATGGTTGATTAAAAGCCTTAAATAAAAAAAAAACCCCAATAAGGGTGGATTGGCGAAGGTGGCATTTCAACCCTGGTCCTATAGTCCTGTACCTTAGTACGGTCCCTACACACACACCATATATAACGGTCTCTCCACAAACGAATGTAGACACTCCTTCTGTCCAGCACATTAGTTCAGACAGACACACAATACTACCTGTCTCAGTATGCACACAAACAATAATGGGTCATATTAAAATATTACTGACTTTCATTGCGGTACTGGCATTTACTCTAAGCCCAGAAGTATGTAGACATTCCTTCTAATTAGTGATTTAATTAATGCCCCACTCTCCGCTGGCGGCTGTAGAACGGGTTGTACTGACCACCTGATTGACTCGGAGTATGAGAATTTGATCGATTTTCGCCTCAGTCAGTGTCGCCAGCTTTCTGGTGCGGTGCTTCAGTATGCGGTCACAAGTAAGCTCCATAAAAATGGTTTTGAAAAAGAACTCGTTTGCACAGATCCGCTAAACCCCAGGATTTTTATGATCAGTTGGAACACTGCCTGTGAGGCCTGTGGTCTGGTTGTCTGAATATCAACTGATATCAGATAAATGTACATTTTTTTTGTGTGTTTCAGGGCTTTTTTCTGGCTCCTGTCACTATTGCTGTCCTCTCTGATATGGTTCATTGCCATGAAGGCTAGCAATGTGGAGGACGAAAAGGTTCAGAAGGGTCTGCTCATATTTGGGGCCATTTTCTCTGTTCTCCTTCAGGAAGTTTTCAGATTTGCCTACTACAGACTGCTGAGGTAGGATTGCATTGAAGGCTAAGCCAGTGCTATTTTTTTATTGACATGAGACAAAAGTAAAGTGATTCCTGAGTGACTTCCTATATACAGGCTCCTGATAAACCAACCATTTCTTTGTGGAATGCACAGGTCCACAAGCCATTCAAATTTGCCTTGGTGTCCTACATCACAAACCGCCTGAGAACTGTTTGAACCTGCTATCTATTAAAGCTAAAAACAGAACTACTCTGTTGTTGGTTGTACATGAGCAGATGATAATTTTTTGTGACAGCATACCAGCAATAGTTGGCAAAAAAAAAAGCGCGGATGCTGTGTCCACTCTGGGCTAAGAGAACACACTTCTTAATCCAATTTTATGCAAGTACTGTAAACATGGTAATTAAGCAACACTTGAATCGCTACGTTATTTATTTATTTTTATCTGTACGCTTCCATCGTTCAGGCTGAGATTCACGCCTGGGTGTACGAGTTGAAACTATTTAAGTGAAACAATTAACGTTAACTCTATAAGCCACCAATTCTAGCGCTCAAATGACTTCAAATTATAGATTCTGAAACTCATTAAGCTGCCTGTTCTATTCTATTTATCTGTTAATATTTACTTAGTGTTACTATTACTACAACTTATTTACCTAGATAACTTTAACTTATGCAATGAACGTCTAAGCCACCCAAGGAGGATGGGTCCCGTTTTCAGTCTTGGTTATTTTTTTTTCCCCTTCCTTATAAAATGAGTTGTTTTTCCTTACCACTGTTGCCCTAGGCTTGGTCTTGGGATATAATATATATATATATATATATGCTTTGAGACAATGCTCCATTGTAATAAGCACTCTCTATAATAAATCTGACTTGACTCACAAGTCACAGAGTGGAGTGAAGTGGGGTGGGGTGAGAAGAGGATCATTATTATTTTAAGCAAGGGTTAAACAGTCCTGGTCCTGGTGCCCCCGTTGTCTGTACAATATTTTAGTGCTTTTCCCGTTTAAACAGTAATTGGCTTGTTAATGAGCAGAGTAGTTGGATTAGGTATGCTGGGAGCAGGGCAAACGCTACAATGTGCAGTAATGCTCCAGGGCCAGGATTGAGAAGCACCGATTTGAAGGAATTGGTGCTCAAAACCAATTGTTCTGAAAGTATCTGTTTAGACAGGGTGAAATGTGTGTGCTGCTGCCTGATGTGTGCGCTATTTAGATCAAAGCAGACATTTATTAAGAGCTCAGGGAACCGTGCTAACTTGTGGAAAGGGGTGTAACTTCAGAGCAGTCCCCCCTAGTGTTTGACCCTATACTGGTTAATTCAGCATACCATTTTTAATTTCCAGAAACCAGAGGCGGAGAGTAAAGAGCGAAATTGGAGAAGCAAAAGTAAAACTTGTGCCCAAGAAACCAGCTGTGTCTGCAGTTTGGACGTTTTTTGGTCTTTAAAAAATCGGACGCAAATTAGGCTAAATTAGGAATGGGCAACACACACAAAAAAAAAAAATATATATATATAATTTGTATTTAATTTCAGTGTATATTGTCAATAATTATTGTAATTTGCAATAACCTGTTTTTAAATAACAGCCAAAGAAAAAATGCTATATTTAAACACCTTTTTAACTTAACCCACTTATTTTGATCTACCTTATTTATCAGTGCATACAGATAATAATATCAGCACAATAAAAAAAACTCACACACACACAAGTATATACAAATAAATAAGTATTATGGTAATTATCTCTCGTAGATGCACATTAAATAAAGTAATATCAGGTCAACTGACCTAACCTGAAATGAATAAAAGAGTAAGCATTAGAGAAACCTTGCATTTATTAAAACAAAAATATTTTACAAAATGTGCTCAGTGTAAATGTAGATAATCGCAGCAAACTCTGCGGTAGGTCAGCCTAACATCTGTACAATTTAATAAATATTTAAAGCCTATTAAACAAAAATGAGAAAATGCAAACTGTAACGTAAGCTTACAAGTCTGAGGTAGAGCGACTGAACATAAACATGTAATAAACTTGATAACTATCCAGTATAGCAAAATTAGACGTGTCTTTATTTGACTTCATACGGGCTCAAGTGTGACTCGACCAGACGTCAGAGGAAAGGGAGAAGTAGGAGACTGATGACGTCTCTCTTTCTACTGACTCCATGCACTTAAGTTAGGGAAGCACAGTCTTTGAAAAGCATTGGTTGTTCAGGAGAATGTGACTACAGTGAGTTTTAATAAACCTTTTTAAAGTGGACAACCACGCTTTGGAAAAGTCCTTACAGCATTTCATTTCTTTCAGTTTCATTGTAAATGTTCCAGTGCTTTCTGCACTAATAAAAGCTGAAGGAGATGGCAGTAAAATGGGTTTCCTCTTCCAATATGCCCGTTTTCCCCTCAGCTTCGCACGGAGGTGTGAAACTGGCCTGGTAGCGACCAGGGTGCATGGCAGCCGATGAAGTAACTAACAGTAACTAATGAGGATGTCCGTTAATGAATAACTGTAGACGTGAAACGAGTGGGATAGTCAGAAATTTATGGTAGCACCAAAGGTTGTTTGTGAATCACTGACACTGTGCTGCATCGTCTGCAACATCAGCGGTATTGTGGTCTAATCTAAAGTTATCCAGGCTTATCTTTAAAAAGTTGGTCTGGCTCCAGGTTTCCCATTTCACACAGTCCGGAGAACACTTCGTCCATTTACAGCGTTAAGCAGACATCCTTGACCGGTGTGAATTACAGTTTCACTGGGCAGTTGAAGTCAAAGGTCTTGCAGGGGCCCATAAGTGGCAGTTTGGGGGCTGTACGGGGCTTCATGCGTTTAATCAGCCGTTTTAATTGTTATCGGATATGTTTCCTTCTTGTTTGGAGTAAAAATATGTAGCTTCAAATAAAGCTTCGTGGGTGTCCAGTCTTCTTTAACGGTCTCGTCAAATGTACTTTATATAGCTATTTACAGCATTGTCTCAAAGCAGCTTAGCGTGTATTTAGGCTCACACTAGGGCACATTGGAAACACCAATTGACCTAAGACGCGTGGGAGGAAACCAGAGTTCCTGGAGATAACTCGGTGACGGTGCGAACCGCTGCGCCTCCACGTCTACCGTATGAATGAAATGTCGTTACCTAATAATAGGTTTACAGTAATACTTTAAATACACAGGGCTCTTATGGCTGCGAGTTTTCGTTCAAACGAGGCATGAGCTACACCTGATTCCACTTGTTCTTTTAAATTGTGACATTGCTAATGTGTAAGGCTGTCCGGAACATACAAATTCTGTTCGAACTCTAAAAACAGAGCATTGGGCCGGTCCAAACACACTTTCTCTGCATCATGACGTACTGCATTCACATCATGTAATAAACATACAGGTTTGCACTTTATTTTTGATGCTTTCTGCTTTAGTTGACGTGAAGCTTTGGTTTGAAACAATGGAACTCCTTGAAAGTCAGGATTAAGTTGGCATGACTTGTTACCATCGGCACAAAGCAGCTTGTGTTACTTCCTTGTCCAAGTTCACAAACAAGCCTGGAGCCGTAATCGGATCACTGCTTTCTTGGAAGTAGTAGCCATTCCTTCTATTAGAAACATACTACTTTACATTAAAGTAAAGTTTAAGTGTTGCTTAATGTGAGGCGGATGGGATATTACACAGAGGGGCTTAGAGCAGCATTACACCTCTCCGTTTTTACATATTTATAGTTTGTGTATCTACACAGATCACTAGAGATGGGAAAAAAAGGAGGAGGCCCCACTGTCACATACGCTTCCAACAAAAACTAATCTGAACTTCCCAAGATGCCGTGGGCTTGCAGGGACTTTCCCATGAGAGAATCGAGAATGCAGTAAAAGAAAAGTCATGAAACAAAACCTTTTCTTTCCTTATCTCTTTACTCTTCTCTCTTTAGGAAAGCTAATGAAGGCTTGGCTGCCATTAGTGATGAGGAAGCCTCCCCCATTTCAGTCCAGCAAATGGCTTATGGTAAGATTTGCTTTGTTGTCTGAAGCTGTGGCAGAAGCATCTACATTGGACGAGTGTGTAAGTGTTTGGGGCAAGATTTTAGTCCGGATTATTAATGCTGTGCAACGATACTTTAGTCTGGTGAGAGGTGAGGCCGTCGAAGGTCTTCCTGGCATTTGTCAAAACCAGGACTAGGTTACCTCACAAGGTTACTAAACTAGACATACACACTACACTAGGCCAAATTCAACTAGTGCATACCTGTGGACAGTGGGAGAGCGTTTTGGAGTGAACCCACACAGATACGATCAGGACATGTAAACTCCATGCAGTCGTGTCCTAGGTTCGGGATCAAAACCAGGGGTGTTGGAGCTGTGATGCTGATATGGCATTAAATAAAAACAAATATACAAACAAACTCTAAGTAGGTATGAGTTGATCTGGAATTATGGGAGCATCATACAGAAGAGGGTGAGTCAGGTTCAATAAAATTCCTTCTTATTTGTTGGCTTTAATGTGAACAATCATTGGACATTGGCCTTTGATATGAAAGGTTTAAGAGTGGCAGCAGGCCATGAATTCGAGCTGTATGAAGCTCATGGTACAGCTTTCACTTGGACTGTTCAGTTGTGTGGTTATGTTTGTGGCTGTACCTCTGGATTTTTGGTCTTATGGGCTTTCTGTCTATCCCTGACAGGAAACTTTGACAAGCGATCGCAGTTCCTCTTTTCTGATGCCCTTCGTGCATTTATGTCGAGATATTTTCTCATGTGATCCTTTCTGGTGTGTGTACAGTGGCAGGCCTTGGCTTCGGAATAATAAGTGGAGCTTTCTCCATGATCAACATCCTTTCCGTCTCCCTGGGTCCGGGTACTGTGGGAATGTTTGGCGATTCGCAGTACTACTTCATCACCTCAGGTCAGCCGACACGTGGGTTCTTGTGCCAAAATTACCGGCTTACATTGCTTCTTCGGTTGTGGTACATCTAAAATGAAGTCCCAGAAATGACTGATGTTAGACTTGCGATGCTGTCTTCACTGTTTATCCCTTTTTGTCCCTTTCACAAAAAGAACCTTTAGCCTTACCAGGCATCACAATGAAGCCCCCTTAAACAATTATCATATGGTATACTGCTCACAAAAATAGGGGATATTTCAAGATGATTACGAAGCAATTAAAAAAAAGCATTTCAATAAAGTATCAATCAATCAAAATCAATAAAGTTGTTCTCTAATGAGATGCAAAAACATCATTTGATTTAAATGGTGACTATGCACTATATAAAAGGCTGAAAGTGCTGGAGCATCTGAACGTTTCCTAATCTTGAAAGTGCACATCCTGTTATCTCCCAGCCCTTGCAATGCCTCTGCAACACGATTTACCTGAACGTGAAGCTTGGAGGTTCATAGGACATCTTGAAGCGTCCCATCTCGAAGCGTGATTAGCAGACTGGAATTGCTTTCACGAGATTGGAACAGTACGAAAGAGATTAGGGCAGGATATCCGCCCAGGCCATACGATATCGTCTCCATCGTGTTGGACGGCGTGCCCGGTGACCAGTGGTGTTCATTGTGTTATCTGCTGGACACTGTAGACCTCATAGAAGGTGGGATGATGGGCATCGCTGGACCCATGACGAGCGTCCTCTTCTGAGTCACAGTTCAGTTTGCAGCCTGACAATTATCGTGTCTTGATCTGGTGTGAACGAGGATCGCTGGAGAATCCACGTCTCGTGCGAGAAAGACTCTTCTTCTGTGGTGTTGGAATCGTGGTTTGGGCTGGCATCAGCATTGGTCATCTTACTGAGCTCTACAACATCGAGTGGCAGAGGATCCCACAAGAACTGCTGGACAGTCTGATCCTGTCCATGCCCCATCGCCGTCAGTGTGTTTTGGCACTCTTAGGTGACCATACACCCTACTGAACAGTCAATGCGAGGCACTCTAGTCCAGTTTGACACGCCTCTGTTCACCCCCATGAATATATCACTTGCTACTCCATCACCATCATTGAGTTTGTGTCTCATTTGCGCGATTGAACAACTTTCTTTGACTTTTCATTTGCTTTCCTGACCATCTTGTTTAATGATGTAAAATCAAATGCTTCATTTAAAAAAAATGCTTCATATTCATTTGGATTAGACTTGATTTTTTTAGGCTGGTTTAATGCTGCTGGTTTGTGCCTTGGTGAACTGCCATGTGCATATACACAGGAATTTCGAACATTGTTCATGTACGTTCATACCAGTTATCTAGTTACCCAAAGTGAAACCAGAATATTCTGTTCTCTACCGGTATCTTAAATCAGGTTAGCTGAGCTATGGCTCTCAGTAAAGACAATAAAGATGGGTACAATAAAGATAAATACAATAAAGCTTTTATTCCAGTAATCTGGTTATTGAATTTGATTCGTTTTATTGACGGGCAATTCTTAATGAAGCCATAAAAATACAAACAAAATGTTTTAGGCTCTGATTAGCTGTCTGTGTGGTACAGGGTGTGCACCGTTTAACATGCAGTCAACATCTGTGCTCTAATGGGCGATTATAATTAATCATTATGATGGAATAAAAAAAATCTGTCATACAGAAATGCATCTAATGGTAAACGTTTAATGGTAGGAAACGAGTGTCGTACGAGTGAAACCCTGCACTATCATTGTCGAGTTTTATAAGAGACACAAAGATAAGAATACCTATGTTGTGCATTACTGAAAAAATCAATTACATTTTTTAAATGTAAACTAAATATACTGCTCACAAAAATTAGGGGCTACTTCAGAATTACGTTTACTAATGACGCTGAAAGAAGGATTTATGGGATTATGCGTAAGCACAGAATTGAAGACGAACCGTAAGGGGATATTTTATTATGGGATATTTACATCATGGGAGAAATATGACCTACTGTTTGTGGGCAGTTTAATTCTGCATGCTTTACTTTTTGTGATGCTCTCTGATATTTCACATTATAATAACCTTGACTGTAGGTTCGGCGGAGTTTTGCATGTGATGACCTTATTTGGACTTTCCCCGCAGCTCTAATGACGCTGGCTATGACGTTACTGCACACCTTCTGGGGTGTGGTGTTTTTCGAGGGCTGTGAGAAGAGACGCTGGTGGGTTATTTTGGTGGTGGTGTGTCTCCATCTGCTGGTCTCCAGTCTGGTAAGCAAACTTGCTGTTTCGTGACTGTTTATGCCAAAGTGAATGCCCCTCACGTGACCTGCTGCTTTCTCGAGCTAAAATGCAGAATTTAGTTGTAATAAAAGGTGAACACGCCGAGATACGAGTCTTAGAACTGACCTACTTAATTGAACCGTTATGTCAGAGTTCCTCTACTCTATGAGAAGCTGGTCTGTTTATAATATCCAAATACTCAAAAACGGAACGAATGACTGAAATTGCACCTTCTATGAACCTTGGTGTGCCCTATGAGGTTGGGGGGGGGTAATTAGGGGTGTTTGGGTGGTCTGATGGACCACAGTTTTTAGTATTTCACCCGTTATCCAGTTTATACTGTTTTATGACTACTGCTGGCCCAGTAAAGCGTTAAAAGTATTACAAATGCATTGTGGTTGTCATGGAAACTGATCACATTGCTGCAGATTTGGGTTCTCAATGCTCATGGATGACGAAAGCGAAGGTAACGTGAAGGATGATACTGATGACACTGATCGGTGATAAACCTCAGCCTGATCCTAGGAGAGATCCGAACTGATCAATTTTGTTCATCTAAGGGGTGGGTCAAAAGACACGGGGCACCCTTCTATTTCAGAAACAAAAGGGGAAATGACGTCCTGTCATTTCAGGGGCCCTGTGTTTTAAGTCTGAAACATGGCCACCATATTGAAAGCTGCAAGGGCAAGTTTTCCATTGAGAAAGTGGTCATGTAGCAAATCAAAGCAGACCAGAATCGCCTCACTATTCTCACTATTCTGACGTCTCATCCTTGTCTATCATAGCTGCAGACTTGAACAACCGACGCCTAGAAAGACCACCAATTTCACAAAATACTGCTCACAAAAATGAGGGGATACAAAATTTTTGTGAGCAGTGTGTTTATTAGAGTAATGATGGGTATGAAATGGATTGTGCATTTGCTGACTTGACTCAAATCCTTGCGTAGAAGCGGAGCAGCTGATGAGCCTAGCCACATGAGGGAGACTCTGTGCAGCATTGTGTTTGGGGGAAAATGTTCCTCTGTGTGTGTATGTGTGTGTGTTGCTGGTCTTAACACTGTGGACTGTCTCTGACTTCAGCTGGACCTGAGACATCAGGAACTACGCACCTTGCAAATTTGCTCTAATTTTCATCTACTCTTCGTCTTTTTGCCCATTAACTCATTTTATCCTCTCATCCTTCAACGCTCGTTTACATTGAGTTATTTAGACATACTGGGGTGTTTAGACGAGTGTGGTAACCCCATTCCAAAAATTGTGGAGGCATGTTTCCTTTTTATAGAAGACCGTATCTGGCACCCTGAAGCTGAAGATACGTGTTGGTTCTGAATTGGGTTGCAGCTGTATAATAGCTATAAATAACATGGAGCAGACCCTTTTCGTACCTTGAAAAGCTGGGGTGCAAGCTTTTAATTTTCGCACCAGAAAGTGGAGTGGTCCAAGTCCATAAGTGCCATGAGAAATCTTTATTGGACTGGAGCATTTTAAATAATCTGTAGCGGAGCAATGAAACAGGAAGGCAGACCAGCAGGCAAAACGTAGCAGTAATCCAACCTGTAAATGAAGAGTGATTATATTAGGATCTGAACAGCTTCTCATTTTTCTGATATTGTCCAGTTGAAATCTGGTGTTGGATGGGACGCCAATTTTCTTTGCCGTGTGGGGTTGGATGGACAGTGACATCGGTCTGTGTTGACTGAGAGATCCAGTGTTGGAAAGTTCTTTGCTCTGACGTCGCTTGGTTTAGCCTTGTGAAGTCTGAACTTCAGATGGGGTCTTATTATTTAGGAAGATGTATCAGAAAGCCAGGCAGATACCCGTTTTAAAACTTGGGAGGTGTAGGGATTGAACAGTGTGGTTGAGTTCCTTCTGCCGGAACGTGAAATAAGAAGTCATGGGATCCATTGATTTAGCGGGTGAAGTCGGAGTAGACCAAGACTGATCCATGAAATCCTGTTGTAATCCTTTCAGATGGTGAAACTAAGCCTACCATACAACCTGATAGGATCAGTGTTGAATTATGTGGAGAATCTGGTAAGGGCATGACCACCAGTTTCCAAATGATGAGAGTGGAGAATATAACCTGTCATATAGCCATAGCTGCGGACAGACTGAGAAGGATAAGTACTTTAAAAAAAATGTTTTCTTTGGCTCTGTGAATTTCCTTGAATTATTTTGAACGTTAAAAATGCTAAGCTAAACTAAACTGGCACAACCGTTGAATTGATCTAGCAGGCAGTTGGTCTAATCCTTGATTCCCCCTGGTTTTAACTGATCTGTGCTTCTCTGTAATCTCCTGAAACAGGAAACTTTACCTCCCACCCATGTTAACATCTGTACATGTCTACGAACTGTACTCGGAGCATTTACATGTACTGCTTTCTGCTCCGGCGACTGCTGCTCTTGCTGGTGTTTTACATTGCGCATGTTTTGCAACGTACCCAAATTGTTTGTTTTGATCGTTGATAAAGGAGGCGCCATGTAGTAGTCTGCCCCTATGCCCTCATCATTTGCTTACATGCCTGCGCCTTTCTTACATAGCATCTGGTATGCTGTTGGCTTATTACAGAGAAGCTTTTCAGACAGCTCATTCCATTTAGAGTTCCTGCTTGATCGTAGAATAAAGCTTATCTGAGCCGTATTACGTTGTCACGATTGTTTTCAGGTTGCACTTGGTCAATTTCCATTAGTACTTTGTAACATGGTGCAAAATTGCGCCACGGCTTTAGAATAAGCATGTTTCGATCAGCATGACGTAGCTACTGTGCTGCAGTATTGCATGCATTTGTTTTCTACTTTTTCATGACGGTGCAGCAAACAGTTATGATTGCTTATGATTGCCGAGTTGCTGTGGAGGTCAGTTAGAAATCTGAGAGAGGGGCAAAGTGGCTTCATCCTTTGCACCGAATCTAGCAGGGTGTAAACAGTCTCCCCTGATTGAAAGCACACAGATGATAAAGACTCCTAGAGACAGTTTACGACTGAAGAAATGGTCAGTATAGTTTAAATAGTTTTATGCCTAAACACGAAGCGTTTTTTTTCCCCAATGAAATGGTATATTCTATTTTAGTTGCAAAATATTCATCCATATTACACATTATCTGCTGTAAGGGTAATGGTAATATTTTATACATGAAGTGCATTTTGGTCAAGAGCTTGAGTACAATTTAAATAATCATTTAACTCGCTGGCCACTTTATTAGGTACACCCGTTTCCCTGCTTGTTAACGCACATATCTAATCAGCTAATGATGTGGATGACATGGTCAAGATGACCTGCTGAAGGTAGAACTGGGTATCATGATGGTTGTTGGTGCTGGACGGGTCTTTCAGTATTTGAGAAAATGCACATGCACAGCCATCACTCGGGTTTACAGAGAATGAAGTGAGCAGGAAGCAGATGGTCCTCGGCATTAAAAAAAACAAAACAATTTGTATTAACACTTTAGGGTGGTGGTGTTAATGTTGTAGGGGGCTTTACAACAGTACTTTTTCTTGGCACTCTTTGGGCACCTTAATACCAACCAAGCATGGTTTAAACCCTACAGCCCACCCGAGCATTCTAGTTGACCATATCCATCCCTATTTGGCCACAGTGTACCCATTTTCTGATGGCTTTTTCCAGCAGGATAATACGCCATGTCAGAGTTTAGATATTTAGGGAAGATAGCAGTGAGTTCACTGTGTGTGGGTTTAATTCTTTGCCTTTACATTCATTAAAAAACAAAATCGCCGCATTAGTACTTCCTCGCTCGATATACCGGTATGATGTGTTTAAAATCTTGACTCGTTTTTGCTTTTGTTCCCCTCTTCCCCTTCTTTTCTTGCTCCCACAGTCTCTGTTGAACCCCCTGTATGAAGGCAGTCTGCCTCCTGTGTATATTGTGACCACTCTGATGGCTGTGTGGGCGTTCTTCTCAGCAGGAGGATCCCTGAACAATCTCTCCCAGCTTTGCACCCGTAAGAACTAGTTTTCTGGTCACGCTGTAAAATCAGCAGTTTGTAGAACAGGAAGCTTATAGAACACTAAAGGCAAGTATGACTATGAGTCCATCAGGTAAAGAGCAACGCGTAGAGTAACGCTTCCATAGAGCTTCTGTTTTATATCCTACTTTTCAATTCAATTCAAATTGATTTCTATAGCGCTTTTTACAACGGTACTTTGTCTCAAAGCAGCTTTACAATCTTATATTATTAGATCTTAAAAGGCCAATCCCAATTTGAGCAAGCCTAGGGCGACAGTGTCAAGGAAAAACTCCCTGAAAGGAGAAGGAAGAAACCTTGGGAGGAACCGAGACTCAACAGGGGACCCGCCCTCCATGGGCGGCCTAGATGTTAATTAAATAAATATTTATTAAGTATATTAAATTGTAGCTAAATTGTAGGTAAATGACAATTTAAATCAACTGACAAACCAACAAGACAATTTAAATTAGTAGTTTAAAATAATAAACTAAATTATATCAACATAGATTGTAAAACCAGTCCTCAGTGGGAGGCCCTTGGAAGGACATCGTCTCCTCACGTCCAAGCGATGAAGGGAGTTCCTGCACTCTGGTGGGACTGGTTTCTGTTGATGGAGACCAGTAGAGTGATGCTGGGCTGGAAGAACATCTAGGTGTGTGAAGCTGGAACCGGTACCGGAATATCGGATCTGGGCGAAAAGAGAAAGTGTAGATATTGATGGATTAGGAGCACAGAGTCTATAATCAATGACTGATACCATGTGCAGCATAAAACTTTTATAACTCATAATATAAACTTCTTATAACTAATAATAATGACCTATGACTTTTGCACAGTATTGTGTGTGACTGGGTGTGAGTCAGCAAGTGTATCTGTGGATGTGTGCTGTGGATCTAAAGTTGATGATCGTATCTTTGTTGCAGGTGGAACCGTATGGTGGAGCTGGTGGAGCAGAAGAAGGATCATTTGGACTCCATCCTCCGCATTCAGAACTATTTGCTTGAGTGCAGTGAGATTCAATCGCAAATCCAGGAGAAGCGTAAAGCCATCGATGCTACGCAGTACTCTGGCAGCGACCTGGGGAGTGTCTTGGCTCTCCAGCGCCGCCTGTCCACCATGGAAGGAGCTCTGGCTGTTTTGGAGCCCAAGCTTATTCACCTGCAGGAGGAGGCTGAGGATCTGGCAACCTCTCAGCACCACAGAGCAGAGGAAATTCTGGTCCCGTTCGACGGGGTGAGCATGGAATGGGACGAGCTCAAGCGTACCCTGCAGGGTTGCGAGGACTCGCTGACCGTGGCCAGTCGGCTCCAGCAGTTCATCCAGGACCTGGACTCGTTCCTTACCTGGATGGTACAGAAGCAGATGGAGGCGGCATCCAGCGAGCTACCCGAGTCTCTGGACGAGGCCGAGAAACTTATCAACCTGCACGCAGCACTCAATGAGGAGATCCGCAGCTACGAGGAGGACTATGAGCGGCTGCAGGCGGTCCGGGAGCTACTGGATGGAGACGAGACACCACTGGCCAATGCCGCGCTGCACCAGTGGCTCCAGAAGCTCAGCGCCGGCTGGAACAAACTGCTGCAGATGTGGGAGAGTCGCAGAGACGAGCTGGTGCAGGCTCACATCTACCATTTGTTCCTGAAGGACGTCAAACAGGCAGAGTCCTTTCTTAACAACCAGGTGAATGAACAACAATAATAATAATAATAATAACAATAATAATAATGGGAATAATAATAATAATACTAATAATAATAATAATAATAATAATAATAACGGGAATAATAATAATAATAATAATAATAATAATAATAATAATAATGGGAATAATATAATAATAATAATGGGAATAATAATAATAATAATAACAATAACAATAATACTA